>LR539731.1:123078-137138 GCA_900536315.3 Caenorhabditis becei | reverse complement strand
GAGACAATCTCGAGACAGCTCGTCTCGAGACTGTCTCGAAATCGGAATTGTCTCGAGACAAATGTCTCGAGCGCACACACTGAAAGTGAGTGTTTGCGGTTTTTGGAAAATTTGCTTTGAAAAATTTGAAAAATGTACTAGAAATGATTGAAATTCGCTGAAAAATGACCCAAATAACAGGAAAAACGGTTGAAATCTGTCAAAAACTGAGTTTTTGAACTTTTTGAAATCTGTGCTTTCACAGCCACGCCAAATTTCGTACTTTTGACCTACAGTAACCCGAATAGCAGAAAGAGCAAGAAATCTGTAGGAACCTGGGGAAAATTGTTAGAAATTGAGGAAATTCGTCAAATTTGACCAAAAATTATGTAAAACCAGCCAAATTTTGATGTTTTGACTCAAAAACCACAAAATTCAGTTTTCCCCAATTCGGTGCATTCACTGTTACGCCAAATTGCGTACTTTTGAGCTACAGTAATCAACACTGTCCGAATCGAATAAAAATTGTTGAAAATCGTAGAATTTTGACCCAAAAACCTTGGAATCGACCAAATTTCGATGTTTTTGACCCTAAAACCCTGAATTCCGCGTTTTCCCATTTTGTGCAACCACCCCACGCCCAATCACGTCTCCTCAACCTACCGTAACCCTTCCAGAGTCGATTTGTGGTCTGCTGGCTGTATATTCGCCGAAATGCTCCTCCGCCGCCAACTTTTCCCCGGAAAAGACGCGGTTTCCCAAATAAAAATGATTGTTTACTATATGGGAACTCCAGAAGATGAAGTTTTGAGGAAAATCTCATCGAAAATAGTCAAAGACTCCATTGAAGCGTGCGGAAGGAAAACGCCTCTTCCTTTCTCGGCCATCTTCCCGAAAGCCAGTCAGGAGGCGAGAGATATGGTGTTTTATGTGAGTTGATTAGGTGATAAGGTGATAAATTAATTATTGATTGATAATTCAGCTCTTGCAAGTATCCCCATGCAAACGATATTCTGCACATCAAATCTTACAACATCCATTCATGGCTAGGTATCACAATGAGCAGTATGAGCCGTTGTGCCCGCCGAGGTGAGGGAAATCGAGCATAACTCGAGAACTTGAGGAGATGGGAAAAAGTTGTCAACTGATAGAATTATTATCACAATAAAACAAGCAACTTTGTAGTTGACAACTTTTCCCCACCTCCTACAGTAACCCAGATATCGATTGATTAGTGGAGGCTATAGTTTACAGGTTTGTAACTTTTGAACCAAGAGAGATGGGAAGAAGTTGCCAACTGATAAAATGATTATCACAACAAAACAAACAACTTCGTAGTTGACAACTTTTTTCTATCTCTTACAGTAACCTAGATATCGATTGATTTCTGGAAGACACCCCCCCCCCCTCTTCTAAAGGGGTCATAACTCAAGAACCAGAAGAGCTATCCGAAAACTTCCAACTGACCACTTTATCAGAATTCTATCCCCTTCAACTTCCCATTTTCAGAATCCAAGTCGACGTGGACGCCATTGAACGCTACGAAGGTTCGCAAGTTGTCGCCGGACTCGACGAGGAAGCGCGCATCTTCGAACAACGGCGCGGGACCAACTACGAGACAAGGTTGGCACACAGAGACGCCCAGGCCACTGCACTCACTAAACGGGCTCCTCAGGAACAGTTCTGCTAACCATTTCAATGTTTTTGTCCGTGTCCGGTGGCTTTTTCTTAACAAAATGAAGTGTCTTCTAACAATCTGTGTACATTTTTTGTTCAAAGCACTATAACTCGAAAAGTTGAGGAGATGGTGATAAGTTGTCAACTGATAAAATGATTATCAGATATAGAGGAACAAGTTTGTAGTTGATCACTTATTGATATCTCTAAAGATAAGCAAGTTATCACTAAATTTGTAAAAAGGACTTTAAGAAAAGTGACAAAAAGTGACGAAAAGGAAGTGGGATTTCGGAGCGTTGTACTAGATTTCACTACTAACTCATTGTTATCAGTGTTATCAGTACTATCACAAATATCGGAATTTAATTTCAGACAAATCCCTCCACCGTACCTCGACGAGCAATCATCCCAAGTATTCGAACCTGATAAGGACGCCCAAATGGGTCCAAGAGAGGATCCAACTGATTATTTGGGAACTATGAGGCAGTTTGAGAAATGTTAGTGATAAGTGATGAAGATATCATAAGTACAGGGAAAAACTCGGAAAAACTATCAAATGTGGTCAAAATCGGTCGAATTTGACCGTTTTTTCTCATTTTTTGGGGATTTTTCCAAATTTTTTATGTTTTCTTATTGGAGCGCACTTTCAGCACGAGAAAAACGCGATGAAGACATTGAGGATGATGATGAAGAAGATTATGATTCTGATGTGACTCCGACAAGCTTATCATCAGCAGAAACGATCGATACTGTGAGAGAGGTGGATTTGGGAAGGAGGTGAGGGATTGAAACGGCTGTAACTCGAAAATTAGAGGAGATAGGGAAAAGTTGTCAACTGATAAAGTGATAAGCGTGTTTTGATAAGCAACTTTGTAGTTGATGACTTTTTTCCATCTCGGAAGGGGCTTCAGATATTGATTGATTTGCAAAAAGCACTAGAGCCTCAACTTGTCGCCCGGATAACTCGAGAACCTGCAATGATAGAAAAAAAAGTTGTCAACTGATAAAACACCCCTCATCACCCGATAAACAACTTTGTAATTGATCACTTTGCCCCATCTCTCATGCCACCCCAGATATCGATTGATTTCCAGCACCCTCCCAATGAACACTCTTCCACCCGAAGAGGACATTCCTCCGATAGCAACTCGGCCGGAAATTCAAGAAATCTTCAAAAACGGAATACAATGGCCGTTAGATGTCGCGAGTACTTCAAGTGCTCCACCGATGTGAGTCACGGCCGTGGCCGAAGTTTTCCTAGGTGTCGGATCCTAGGCCACCGGGGGAAAAGCGGGTTTCGAGCTGATTTTTAGGGTTTTTGTTGGGATTTTCTCAACTTTTCTGATGAAATGGGTGTCATCCTGATAATTCTATCCTTATCAGGCTATCCGGAGGCACTCCAGCCAAGAAACCCCGAAACCAATTGGAAAAACGAAATATCGATCGAGTTCGGGAAGGCTACAGTGAGAAACGCCGATTTTTCCCGAAATTAAGGGATAAAAGGGCTAATGTGAGTGATAAGGCTTGTTATCAGTTATCAATTGATTAGAATTTCAGAGTGATACGGCCTCGAAACCAGAAGAAAACGACCGAATCGTCAGGTTGCGAAAATCTCGACAAGAGCTCAGGAAGACTAGTAAAGACGATGATCGCGGTGTTTGATTTTTGTGTGATAAACGGGTTTATTGATTATTGATAATGATGAAAGTGATTGGAAGTTATGAAAATGATGAGATTTCATGTGAGAAACCTGGAAATCTAGGAATGAGTCAATTGCAATTTTTCAACAGAGCTTTGTTAAAAAATGACTTTTGGAAATCAATTAATATCTGATTTCCTGATGATGATAACAAAAAATGATCAATTACAAAGTTAATAAACAAAAAATTACCTACAACTTTGTAGTTGATCACTTCAATTTTCCTCTTCTAGTTTTCAAGATAATTTGGGGTTAAGAGTGAGCAAATCCTTTGCTTCACCTTCAAAAAACCAAGAAGCTGCTAGAAATCAATCGATATCAAATTGTTTGTCTATGACAGCTAAAAGTGGTCAACTACAAAGTTGTTTTCCATAAAATTTCCCACATTTTCTTAGTTGATCACTTTCTGTCAGCTTCGCTAGTTCTCGTGATAAAGTGACGTTAAGAGTGAGCAATCGAACAGTTTCTATTTCCGTAAGGATTGTGTAACATTTCGCGTCACAACCGCAATGGGCCTACTCCGTGAGCAAAATTCACGTTGCTTTGCGGTGAGAAACCGGGTGATAAGAAGGAGGCGCACTGATAAGAAACACTGCCGATTTGCGTCGGAGATTGTGTACGATAGGCTCCGCCTCCTTCCAGAAATTCATATAAAACTGGTAAATGAGTGATAAGAGAGGAATGTTAAAGATTTCTGAAAAAAAGAAGAAAATATGAAGAGATGTTCCACTTCTGCGCCATTGTCCAAAACTTCTCACTGTTCTTCGACGAAAAAACAAACAAATGAGGTTCGTAGGGAAAGCGGGTTAGGCGAATTGATAGGAATTATCATTTTATCAGTGCATGTGGTTTTCGGGTATGTACTATGGTTTGAAGGGTTGTGCCACACCCAAAATACAGTGGGGTTGATCAGCTGAGCAGCCACACCCAAAGTTGGGAGTGATATGGGTTACTGTAGGTGATAGGCGATAGTGATAAACTGATAAAATATAGATTTTGAAGTGACAAAAACGTTTTAGTTGAGTGATTTGCTGTATAGTTTGTGGTTTTTGAAATGCACCCAAATTGCGCCTTTGTGCCAATTATCAAAATGGTTTTTGGAAATCAATTGATATCTGGGTTACTGTAGGAGATAGAGATAAGTGATCAACTACAAAGTTGTAGGTTATAGAATTATAAAAAAATTTTCAGTTGACTACTTTTATGTATCTTCTGTGGTTTTTGAGTTAGAGAAGCTTGAAAAAGGCGCCATGGCGCCAAGAATCACATTGGTTTTTGGAAATCAATCAATATCTGGGTTACTGTAGGAGATAGGAAAAAGTGACCAATTACAAAGTTGTAGGTTATAAAATTTGAAAACAGTTATCAGTTGATCATTTTAAAGTATCTTCAGTGGTTATTGAGTTAGAGAGGTTTGAAAAAGAAAAGCGCCATGGAGCCACATTTTGAAGTGATATTTGGAAATCAATCAATATCTGGGTTACTGTAGGAGATGAGGAAAAGTGATCAACTACAATGTTTTTGCTCTTGAAATTTTACACATTTTTGCAATTGATCAAATTCAGCTATCTTCAATGTGTGGGAAGTTATGCAGGTTGCGAAATGGTCTTAGCCAGTGGGGCGCCCAATGGGTTACTGTAGGAGATTTAGAAAAGTGATTCACTGAACATTGGTGAACTTTGAACGCACAAACCCCAAGAAACGCTGAGTTTTGATCATTTGCGGGGGCCCAGAGTTACAAATTGATAAGGAAATAAAGCACGTTTTTTCTCGGAGACATAAATTTATCACCATTTTCCAGAACAACTCACCAGATGAAGACGGCCGGTTTTGGCTGGAAGGAACGCCGTATCTGGCAGAGGAGAACGTCGGAAAAGGGGCCTATGGAGTGGTGTGTAAGGCGATGGATACGGTACGTGTTAGTTAAGGGACCACTTAACCTTCCACTTTCAGAAGCTCAAAAAACAAGTGGCGATCAAGAAGATCCCGGGAGCCTTCACTGCGCATACGCTGACGAAGAGGGCGCTGAGGGAGGTACGGATCCTTCGAGAACTTCTTCACGAGAACATCATTGCCGTGTTGGACATGTTCACTGCGGAAGGAGGACACGGAAAGGACATTTATCTGGTGATGGACTTGATGGAGACGGATTTGCACAAGATTTTGACCTCGAATCAGGTGCTCATCGAGCAGCACTTTCAGTATTTTCAGTATCAGTTGTTGAGAGGATTGAAGGTTGGTTTTGCAACTTTCATAACTTTTCAAATATTGAAGATAGCGGAATTTGATCAATTGCAAAAATGTGTAGAATGTCAAGAGGAAAAACTTTGTAGTTGATCACTTATCACTATCTCCTACAGTAACCCAGATATCGATTGGTTTCCAAACACCACTTTGAAATGTGGTGCCATGGCGCCAACCTCTACAACTCAAGAACCACCAAAGATACCAAAAAGTAGTCAACTACAAACTTTTTCAAAATCTTATAATAAATAACTTTGTAGTTGATCACTTCATCCTACCTCTTATCATTTCCTAGATATTCCATCATTTTCAGTACCTCCACTCCGCAGGAATCATCCATCGTGACCTGAAACCCTCCAACATCCTCCTCAACGCTGATTGTCTTTTGAGAATTGCGGATTTCGGATTGGCCAGAGGAGGATGTCTAAATGTTGTGAAGGACGACACAAAGGAGCAGATGATGACGGTAAGGCATTCAGTAGGCCTTCTGGATCCAAATTTCCCGGATTTCAGCAATATGTACAGACAAGATGGTATCGGGCACCGGAGATTCTTTTCAAGTTGGGAGAGTATGATACAAAGTTAGTTTTGTTGGAAAAAATGCTGGAATTGGCAAAAAAATGATGAATACCGCTGAAAATTACCTAAATAGCGGAAAGATTGTTAAGTTTGACCCAAAAACATTGAAAATCGTTCAAATTTCGTTGACTTTGACCCAAATACACTGAAATTTGGTTTTTCTCATTCTCTGAATTCACCGTCACGCCAAATTGCGTACTTTCGAGCTACAGTAACCCCTGTATTGGAAAACGACTGAAAATCGCCGGAAATTGTGAAAATCTGCCAATTTTCGAGGAAATTGACCCATAAATCTCAAAACCATACGTTTTCGCATTCCGTGCAACCATCACACCCCTAATCACGTCCCCCCAACCTACCGTAACCCTTCCAGAGTCGATTTGTGGTCCGCCGGCTGTATATTCGCCGAGATGCTCCGCCGCCGTCAACTTTTCAACGGACTCGTTGAACAAACCCAAATCAAAATGATTGTCGTTTCGTTGGGAACCCCGGAACCGGAATTTATGCAGAAAATCTCTTCAAAAATGGTCAGAGACACTGTTGATTCTTGCGGAAAACGCGACCCTCTTCCCTTATCAGTCATTTTTCCGAAAGCCAGTCAGGAAGCGAGAGATATGCTCGTGAATGTGAGTTATCAGCTGATTAGGTGATAATCTTATCAATTTAACTTTAGCTTCTTCAAATCTCCCCTTGGAAACGATACTCCGCACAGCAGATCCTTCAAGATCCGTTCTTCGCGACTTATCACAATGATGACCACGAGCCTACCTGCCCGCCAAGGTAGGAGTGATAATTTGATAAGGAGAAGTGATAGTGGAAAGTTGTCAACTAAAAAAAGTTTTCACTTGGAATAATGAACAACTTTGTAGTTGACAACTAACTGCCATGACCTACAGTAACCCAGTTATCGATTGATTAGTGGTAGCCTATATTCTAACTAGTATAACTCAAAAACCAGAAACTTTAGGATAACGTTGTCAATTGAAAAAAATGTTCAAAATCTTCTTATCAATAATTTTGTAATTGATCATTTATCACCATCTCTTACAGTAACCCAGTTATCAACTAATATACATCGGAAGTTTCATCACTTCGGGGAATGATTCCCACCCCACCCACACAGTTCTCTGAATTCTTATCACTGGTAGTAGAAGTCATCATTCCGCCATAAAAGCGTGGGTGAATCACAATTCTTATCACCGAAAAACGAGATTATTTACAAACTCGCAGAATTCCAGTGTTTAGACAGAAATCGGCACCCCCGCATTAGAGCAAAGGGCAATGTTTCGGTGAATTCTTTGATTTCTGTGGAATAACTCGGGAAGAAGGGGAAATGGGGGAAAAGTGGCAATTGATAAAATCATTATCATAAAATAACAAGCAATTTTGTAGTTGACATCAATTTTCTATCTCCTACAGCAACCCAGATATCGATTGATTAATTGGAGATATTGTTCACAAGTTCACAACTTTTGAACCAAAAGAGATGGAAAGAAGTTGTCAACTGATAAAATGATTATCACATTATAACAAACAACTTTGTAGTTGACAACGTTCTCCCATCTTTTACAGTAACCTAGATATCGATTGATTTCTGGAAGGCACCCGTTCACCCCAGAAGTTCACCCCAAAAGGGTCATAACTCAAGAACCAAAAGAGCTACCCGAAAACTTCCAACTGACCACTTCTTCCGAATCCCAGTTCCTTCAACTTCCCATTTCCAGAATCCAAATCGACGTGGACGCCATCGAACGCTACGAAGGTTCACAAGTGGTCGCCGGACTCGACGAGGAAGCGCGCATCTTCGAGCAGCGGCGCGGGACCAACTACGAGACAAGGTTGGCACACAGAGACGCCCAGGCCACTGCACTCACAAAAAGAGGTCCAAAAAATAAATTGATTTAGGAAGAACTGATAAGCTGATTGTGCCATTTTGTGTCTATTTCCTCACTGGTTGCCCTCTGTTACCTTCAATTGAGTGTCACTGCCAATAATGCTACATTGTCGTCGAAAAATCAATCCATTTCCATTCGGTCAATTCCCCGGTTTATCAGGTGTTTTATAACGAGCTACTATTTAGAGTCCTTCCTTTTTCGATGACAAGTTCCTTCCCGATAAAATTCCTCGAATCGTCCTTATCTTCTGGCTTTTTGACATACTGATACCTAGTTTGATACTGCATTTCAGCTCATGATAGATTCGATTTTCCAATTTGATTGTTTCTTTTCTCGACTTCTGAAAAAATCCTACTTGTTTCCGGAATTCTTGTATTTAATGAAAACTGCTGATTTTTATCATGGAGATTACAAAAAGTGTTCTCATTTGATCCACTTGATTTGCTTTTTTGCGTATTCGTACCATTATGGATGTGCACCTCAAAGGAACATACATACATCTGTGATTTCTACCCTGCTAATATGAACTCTGATAATATTGAAAAATATCTGATAAAAACTTTCCGATGAAATGAAATATCTGTTTTGTAGAATCTTTGAAAAGACGAGTAATCCTTCACAAGATTTTTTTCAATCTTATTGTAAGGAGCTCAAAGATAGTCATACTATGTAGCTGAATGTAGGTGTAAAAATGACTACTTTCCAATTCAAAACGAATTAGAAATGCTCGAAACCGAACATAACACTCGAGATCGACCGAGAAGTACTGCTTAGGCCGCAGCCGGCAAATGGCTCGGGATTCATTCGAAAGAGAATCATCGACTTCTTGTAGTGAACTAGGCTCAGATTTTGCAAAGAAGTACTTATTTTGGCTCACGGAGCCGTCAAAGTGTCCAGTCAGTACTAATTTTGACAAATGACTCCAGTACTCATTTTTTCCGCATAAAAAATGCTTTTTTCAGTGCTTTGATGGCTCCGTGAGACAAAATAAGGACTTCTTTGCAAAATCTGAGCCCAGTTCACCATAGGAAGTCGATGATTCTTTTTCAAATGAACCAGGTCCCGAGTCATTTCCGGATTGCGGCCTAAGCAGTCCGACATGTTAGACTAATCGTGCGATCGGCTGTAGGGCACGTGAACACCACAGAAAATATGTGAGACGACACCAATTGTGGTTAGTGAGAGCTCTCGAAGACATTCATCTAGCAGATAGTCAATAAAGTCCCTGATCGAACGCGAAGGGTAAATGTGAGGTTTGGAAAAATGGTACCAAACCTTGTCAGTCCCTCAACCTTGCCTAGCCCTCCAACATGGATTCTGGGGTTCTGAAACGATTTTTCACGAACACCCAGATTTTTATGTACTTTCTGAGTTTTTCATTTGTCGAATCGGATAAGACTTACCCAGAAACCCTTTCGACAATAGGCTTCCCAACAGCAGCCTGTCTGCTCGCTGGAGTTGTCCGTGTGCTAACATCGGTGAGTTATAAGTTGTGTAGTAGAAGACTATTTTAGTCCATGTGCCCCAACTCACAGCTCTTTATCAGTCCGGCTCCATAAGAAAATTTGGCTCTGTTCGGGTTGAGCGGTCCCAACGGGAAATAAAGGTCCCAAAAAGTGGGTTCGGTCCCAAGCGGAAAAAAAGGTCCCAAGAAAATTTGAAGGTCCCATAGAAAATAAAACGGTCGCAAAGAAAATAAAACGGTCCCAAGAAAAGGAAGGACTTATAGTTGTAAAAAATCACATCTAAAAAAATCCATGTAAATTCAGTAGGTTCAGGTATTACAGTAGAAGCAACTTAAAAATTTTTTGGTAACTATTTGATAAAGGGTGTGAGTAAGATCGCAGGGTAAGGTTTGGCTGAAACTTGGCAGAAGAGTAGAGTACAGCCCCAGTAGCCGAGATAGAGTACAGCCCCAGTAGCCGAGACGGGCCAGTAGAGAGTTTTCTCTCGAGCCAACCGAAAAACCATCTCTTTTCTGCATGTATCGGTCACCAATAGCTTATAACACAAACGTTATCAGATCCTGCCTTTTGGGGCTGTAACACACCCTTCTGCCAAGTTTCAGCGAAATATATCTAGGTCACTTCACACTCTAAATTCTTCATTTTCTGTAGAAAACCTTTGAATAATCTCGACAAAACCAAAGCAAAACAAAAATATCTGACCTTTTTTCCCGATTTGGACCTGCTCCATTCTTGGGACCTTTATTTCCGGGTTTTTTCTATGATTTGACCAATATTTATTTTTTGGGACCTCTAAACTTTTCATGAGACCTTTTTTCCGCTTGGGACCGGACCCACTTTTTGGGACCTTTATTAATTTTTTGGGACCAATATTTATTTTTTGGGACCTCTATTTTCCCCATGGGACCTTTATTTCTGCTTGGGACCGCTCAACCCGAACAGAGCCGAAAATTCATATTTTTGTGCAAAATACTGTATTTTTAGCTTCTCTGGAAAACTTTATGAAATTCGTTGTTCACAAGAATGATCAGTTTTCGACATGTTGGTTGGTGACTGGAGACTGAAAATATCAGAGCGACAAAACAAAAGTGTTTTCGTATGAAGCACCCTCCGGAGTGTCTAAAATTGGAATATGAACAGATTTGAAAACACTTTCGGGGAACTGTTTCAGTCGTCGCCGAAGAAGTTTAAGTTATTCGTACAACTTGTCTTAAATGAGTGTAAACAACCTGTAACACGTGACTTTATTCAAATAACGCTTCTAACTACATAGTAATCAAAATTTTTCCAGGAATTGCTCCTCGAAAGAATCCTCGGTCTCAAAAAAGACGAAAAAGATGACTCTTTTCAAGTAATTCGTTACTTCCAAGTGAATATCATCTCACTTGCGACTCTTCATTCACTCTATGTAGACAGCCAGAGCTACCGCAACATCGTTGTGTATGGAGTCCAAGGATGTGAGTTTAGCTAAAAAATGGTTGGTTTAAATATCATTTTTTTAAGGGACCGCCGTCGAAATCCACGTCGAACTTCATGGCTTATACTCGGCACCTATCCAACTGATTCTATTGTTTTCTGCGTCCGGAATCGCAAAATTAGTGATCTGGGTGAGCGCTGCAGGACCGTCTCAGAGTCAAAATTGTGCGAATTGGGTAATGGCACCCATAGCAATAGCATTCATCTGCATGGTACATTTTCCAACTAAAGAATCATCTATAATTTTTTTCCAGGTTCCAAAATTCGTGCCTATCCCTCAACTTGAGAGGCTTTTCAGAAAGGAATCGCCCCAAGAGCGGAACCTTCGATCCGAATACAAATTTAAAAAAGAAAGAATGTACCTACAACAAAAGATCGAACTGGAGGAACTAATCAAGAAGCAAAAGAACGAAATCAAGGACCTAAATTTGGAGTATGAAGAAAAACGGTTCCAGCAGCAGCAGCAACAACAACAGCAACAACAGCAGCAACAATTACGGGATCGCGGTACCATTCCTGAAATTCAAGTAACTTATCACTGATTTTGTTTCTGCTCGTTTGTATATTGAATAACTCGCTCAATCTGTAAAAGAAACTAACATGGAATAGACCCGAAGTCTTACCCATTAGGAATGAGTCAAAAAGGAAATGATAGACCCCAATGGGTATCAACCCATAAGTATTGAATTGATTGTATTGTAAATTTTCGAGAATTTTCCAAAAAAATGTTTTTGAATAAATAGTGGCGCTTCAACTTTGAATAATGTTTTCTCCGTCCAAAATGATTCTAAAATGACAGTTAAATAAAGAAAATGTAACTATTAAGCTCAACTATACGGTAAAAATACTAACAACTCATGAAAAAATCTGAATACTTTTTCACTAGTGGAAAAGTCCCAAATTTAGGGGTATCAAAAATCAATATCTCAAAAATTCACCATCACCATGAATATAGCCGTACATTTTTTCGTGTTCAGCACTTTTTTTGATGCAAATTTGCCTCTTGGGACCCCCGGGGGGAAATCACTTTCAGTGGGTCTAAAAAATCGATGAAAAAATGGCTGATAACACTATGATTTTTCAACTTTGGAAGAAATGAGAAATCCAAAATCTGTAAAAACCTGAATGTGCGTAATCAAACCGTATGACAGAAAAAACTGTGCAAAAGGATATCTGAAAAATTGAACTCTTTGGCTCTGGTCTAACTTAGCGGACCTTTGAAAAAAAAAAGAAAGAAAGGATGAAAGTTCCTTCGAAAATAAATTCGAAATTTGCGAAATAGAAAGGTCCTTTCAAAAATGAAAAGGTCCTTTGACCAGAAAAAAGATCCTTAGAAAAATAAGAAGGTCCTTTCGGGAAATAACACCTTTTAGGTATGAAAAAACCCTCTAAGAAAGTCATTCTTTCAGCTTTCATACCGTTTAGCATTGAGATATTCTCAAAATGATGCTGGAGCCCCAAAAAAGTACTTCACTAATCAGATCTCCAAAAATAACAAATTCTTTTCCGAGCAGTTCCTATGAAGTAATCTTTCCCAATGAACGTGATCAACAGAAAGTATGAGAAACGGTATGAAAACTGGAAAAATGACAATATAGGGGTTTTTTTTCATACGTGGAAGGTGTTATTTTCTGTAAATCCTTTTTTTCCACGTCTAAATACCTTTTTCCAGTAAAATCCCTTTTTTTATCTCCCAAAATCGTTTATTTTCAAATTCCTTTTTTCCCTAAATTCCTAAAAATTCTTTAAATCCTTTTTTCACTTTCCAAATCCATATTTTGACAAGAAGAGCAGACAGATAGACAGACATTGGCAGACATCTTTGCACAGGTTCGCCCAATCGATTAACCATTCAACACTAGCGGTCATCTGCCAGCTGTCTCACAGTCGATCGCATTTACCCAGTCTTATCCCATTTCATTTGTTTCTCTCCCCAAATGTTGGAAATCGGTGAGAATTCGAAAGATTACAAATTCCCCTATATTTCCCTCTCTGGATGCATTGCGATTTTTCTTTCCTTCTACCCTCTTGGATTCATCGATCAAGTTGACCTGCAACTCAAACGAATAACCATTGACCTTATTCAAATATATTTTACATTCATCTTGTTGGCCACCGGTGGAATCATTGCTCTAATCTTCAAATATTTCTTGAAAAGTCTACCTGAAGGTCGTTTCAATGCGATGATAGGGTTACTCGGAGCCTTGATCGGGTGGTTCTTTCAAATTGTTGGCAGCTGGTTGATTGCCAGTGGTATTGATTTTTGGGTGAGTCATGGAAAGGTTTGCACGACGACCCTCTTTTGAAGTCCAATTTTTAAAAAGTGATATTTTCTACTGCACAGTGGTCCTTGTGGAAATTCAGGTCCATGTCAACAAAGTTTGAGTGATTTTTTTAAAATTTCAAAATACGTTTGGATAGAGAGGCTATTTGTAAATGGTCGAGACGTCAGTTCACAGGCACCAAAAGTATTTGGAAGTATTGAAAGTACAACAAAATTTCGAAAATACATATTATTGCCGTCCTGCAGCGAGTCACCTGATGGGTCTCGCCACGAAAATAGTTTTTCGTCTGAAATACGGCTACTGGACAAGATTTGTCACTTTTTCTGATTAAAAAGGGTACAAAGGCATGTCTTCCATCATTTCCAACCAAATTCCAGCAGTTTCCACAGATTTTTAGTGAAAAAGAGGTTTTTTCAGTAAAAATCGTCAAAATACCCAAAAACACCTATTTTTCGCTAAAAATCTGTGGGAACTGCTGAAATTTGGCTGGAAATCATCGAATTTACGTCATCTCACCCTTTTCCATCAGAAAAAGTGTCAAAACCATGTCCAGAAGCTGTATTTCAGCCAGAAACCATTTTCGTGGCAAGACCCAACAGGTGACTCGTCGCGGGACGGCAATAATAGTTATTGTGTTTGTCATGTTTGTTTTTTCGATTGAATGTTGGTTCGAAAGTAAAAAATTAAGACACGTTGTCTGAGATTCTTGAAATGACCCGGGAACAGTTTTTGGAAGTGTTCTCAAAAAAGCTCAAAATCA
>LR539731.1:43388-121908 GCA_900536315.3 Caenorhabditis becei | reverse complement strand
CACAGATGTATAGGTCATTAAATAAAAATAGTTTGGAAGACGGATTTAAATCTACGCGGTCAGGAAAAATGGGAAAAGCTGAAGAGGTACCAAAATGTAGTCAAGATTGATATGTTCCCACAGAGGTCCGATGCCGAATATAATTTTTAAATACACGTATTATCTCACATTTGGCCACGGCGAAGAGTGCTCGCTCAACGTTGAGTTTGAAGAAAGTTATGATTTTTCGAAATTTTCACCTTCTCGAATGTTCCAAAAATCGATAAGAAATTATTTTGGGTAACTGACTGCAGTTTTGTGTTAGGGACCCTTTGGTGTGTCTGTGACATGATTTTGAGCTTTTTTGAGAACACTTCCAAAAACTGTTCCCGGCCATGTTGAAAAAGTTGAATTTTCTCAGATAACGTGTCTTAAACTAGTAGTCGAAAATCACTGAAAAATGTAAATCTTACTGTAGTTTTTGCTGCGAGACAACATGCGCGTCAGTTTGAATGCAAACTCCAGAGGTACATCGTCGATGCACCATGTTTTCAGATAGGCATCCATCTTCACTCCCTATCTCTTGTCCTACTTCTTGCTTCTGGAGCACTCTGCCTTCTGAAAACCACATTCTGCTACACGTTTCATTATGAAAAATGCAAGAATGTTGTTCATTCCGTGTTTTTAATCATGTTTCTCACACCGCTTCTGGTTTATAAGCCAGTGAAAAGTGGAACTGTGAGTTTTTAGTTTTCTGTTCTTGCTGAACCTCTTTCTCAGATAATCAAATACTTCGGGTACTTGCCATTGCTATTTACCCTTCACTTTCTGAGAAGAGCTCCAATTACAAGTTTTCTCACCATATTTTCACTAATTTACATCACCACTAACTACGTCAAAACTGATGAAGAATGGGTGAGTCTTAAAAATCAATCGATACCTTGAGAAGGATAGAAAACAGTTGGCTGAGAAAACTGTATCAGTACTGATAAGTGATCAATCTTTTATTTGATCACTTTTTGGTTACATACTTCAATGGTTCAATAGTTACGAATGGCAACATAAAAAACAAATTTTTTCAAACGTATGTATCTCGAGAACTTTCGAAGATACAGTAGCGTCCAAAAGTTTGTATCCCTGTTTTGAAATCGCCATAACTCGGTTCATTTTTAACCGATTTTGCTCAGCTCTTGACACAACATAGTCAAAGGATTTACAAACACGTTCCTAGTTTTTGGTAAGGATTCTGAAAGATTCAGATGAGGCACGTCATCTGAAATTCTGAAAATCGAAAAATGAGAAAATTATTTTTGTTGTAGATTTTTTTCCGAAGCTCTAATAAATTTTTTTGTGTTTACTAGGGTCCATAGTGAACTACAAAAAATTTTTAGAATTTTTGAAAAAGTTTGAATTTTTTGAAAATTATTTTAGTGAAAACGGCCTGAAACTTTCGGAGCCCGTAGCGGCCCGAAGAGTCTTCAGATTGGGCTATAATTTCTTGAGAGTACGTGCGAACATGGTCTCAATCGATTCCCCCAACTAGTGGTGTCGAAATTCAAAAGTTGATTTTTCGAGTTTTCAGTACTTCAGCGTCGTTGTCAGAAATTAGTGCTAAAAAGTGGAAAAATCAACTTTTGAATTTCGACACCACTGGTTGGGGAATCGATTGAGACCATGTTCGCACGTACTCTCAAGAAATTATAGCCCAATCTGAAGATTCTTCGGGCCGCTACGGGCTCCGAAAGTTTCAGGCCGTTTTCACTAAAATAATTTTCAAAAATTTCAAACTTCTTCAAAAATTCAAAAAATTTTTTTGTAGTTCACTATGGACCCTAGTAAACACAAAAAATTTATTAGAGCTTCGGAAAAAAATCTACAACAAAAATAATTTTCTCATTTTTCGATTTTCAGAATTTCAGATGACGTGCCTCATCTGAATCCTTCAGAATCCTTACCAAAAACTAGGAACGTGTTTGTAAACCCTTTGACTATGTTGTGTCAAGAGCCGAGCAAAATCGGTTGAAAATGAACCGAGTTATGGCGATTTCAAAACAGGGATACAAACTTTTGGACGCTACTGTAGAAAAACGTTGTCAATTGATAAAACATTCATCAGTCTGTGCTGATAATTTTTGCAGTTGACAACTTTCCGCCAGCTCTTCTAGTTCGGAAGATATAACGCTGTTCTTGCAGCACCTTTTCTCTTCACTCACGCTTCCCTACTGGGGCCTCGCCTTCTTCCTCATCGATTTATACGCGGTTTCGACTGGAAAACTGAACAAAAACATCTTGCTGTTAAATAAGGAATACAGAGACAGAATGAATGCGGAGCTAGAAGAATGGAAATCGGGCTATGACAAGAAACATAATCAGAATCTCTAATCGATTATCAGATGTTTTCTCACTGGTTCACCCCACTTCTTCTCTTCTTGATTCCATAATGATACTACTTCTGGTTGTGTTCTCGACAATAAGTTCCTGAAAACATGTCTAACCTATCAAATCAACTACAAGAAATGCTCTCATTTTATCCATCTCATATTTCTCCTCCAATTCCTCCTTCCACTATGCCTTCACACCCCAATGGACGAGCAAACCGTAAGTTTAGGGTCCCAACGACACTCCAGAATCCCTTTTTTTTCAGATCTACAAAGCATTTTATGTTCCATTGTACGTTTTGATTTTTCACTACCTCCATAAGGCTTTCTGACTCTGTTCGGGAAAAGAGGACCCTTGGGAAAAAAGAGGACCCAGGAGGACCCAAAAAAAAAATAAAAGAGGACCCCCCAAAAAATAAAAGGACCCGAAAAAAATTAAAAAGACCCCCAAAAAATTAAAAGGACCTAAATCCCAAATTTCTATTATTTCAGTGCAATAATAATGATTTGTTGGATTTGGGTCCTTTAAATTTTTTTTGGGTCCTCTTAATTTTTTGGGGGTCTCTTTATTTTTTTTGGGTCCTTCTTATTTTTCGGGTCCTCTTTTTTGTTATTACGGGTCCTCTTAATTTTTCATGGGTCCTCCTGGGTCCTCTTTTTTTGGAAGGGTCCTCTTTTCCCGAACAGAGCTGGTTTTCTTACTTTGCGTTGTCACCCTGGCCTTATTGATCAACTTTGTTGATCAGTTTCCGGAGAATAGAGATTGGGTATGTTTGTTACGTCATAACTTTTTTGTTTTGAGAGATTGGGAAAAGTTGTCAATTGCAAAATTGTGCAGTTTTTTGTGATCTTCAAGTTTGTAATTGATCACATCACCTTTTGAAATCTTTGCTGGTTTTTGAGATATTGATTGATTTCTGCTGGGTGAACATTTTTCCTTTAAAACTTCATAACTTTTAAACCAACGGAGATACGGAAAAGTGTTCAACTACAAAATTGATCACCTACTTATCCTTATCATTTCATAAATTGACACTTTTCCTCTATCTCTACTCCTTATCAAGTTATCAGTCTTTCAGCAATTCTACGACTTCTTCTACATGACCCTGGCCTTTTATCTCATTGATGTCTACGCCTACTCGACTGGAAATTTCACGAAAGTGGACGCTTTGAATGAAGGATTTGATAAAAGTGATAAGAGTGATGAGCTGAATAATCTGGACAAGGATTCAATGCTGGGAAGAGTGAAAACACTCTAAACACCACAACTGTACACTTTCCCCCCTCGCCGAGGTGTCACCTTCTTATCGGTGACTCTACTGATCAACTTATAAGACCTATTGATTTCTGACTACCGTGTTCCTGATAACCCAACTCTTCCACTCCATTTCTCTTATCTTTGAGATTGTGAGCCCAATCCATAAAGATTCCGTTTTCCGAGCTTCACGTGACCCTCTCCGACATCATGACTTTGGAAACAAGGCTGTTATCACGTTATCAGTTTCCACGTGATAATCTAGAGTAGATCTTATCAGTTGCATAGAAAAAGAGCATCGAGTCTGAGGACGATCAGTTCTCGTTTTTCAAAACTGACAAGAAGGTCCCCTTGGCAAGATGGATGATGGTCGTGCCGCACATTTGGATGTCTACTGGATGAAGCGCACACTCCAATGATGGATTTTGAGTGTGAGTTCCTCACCAGCCTCCCAATCCCTCCAGAATGTTATCCGTGTCGCTTAACAAATCGTTGAGGGCTATGCTGATAACATTCTGGAGTCTATCAGGGGCCTTACTGAGGCGGTGGGGTTTCCTGAATAACTGGGAAACCACGAAATATGATAATGAAACCTTCTAACACTATTTTCGTTTCATGAACGACTTCTGGTCGGCCTCGACATCTCCGAATATCTTCCTGGCAATTGTCCACTCCCGGATCTTCTTGATGTCACCAACTTCATCTGAATGGTGCTCAAGTGGACAATTTTAATCCGTACAACTTCTGGACTGACGAGAAGCTTGTGAACACTACTGGAATCGAACAACATTGCGGATTGCCAACGGGATGCTATTTGATGGATCAGAGCGCACACTCCAGAGATCCTGATGTACATTGAGTGAGTTTGCTACCAGTTTCCCAAATCCCTCCAGAATGTGATCAGTGTCGCTTGGCAAATCGTTGAGGGCTATGCTGATAACATTCTGGAGTCTATCGGAGGCCTTACTGAGGCGGTGGGGTTTCCTGAATAACTGGGGAACTACGAAATATGTTAACAGCGTCTTCTAACACTATTTTCATTTCATGTATCGGGACAACTTCTGAACATCTTGGACGCCTTGTCAGTTTCATTTGCGCTTCTGGAGACCAGGAAGAAGAATTTTGACTTCTGAATAGTTCTCCATTCGCTATTTTGTGTTTAAACCAGTTCTTGTGACAAAACTGATAAGAGTGATGATCAAAGGGGATAGAAGTGATAAGCTAAAATATTTGGAAGATGATTTGAAGTACCGTAAAACCTCTATTAGAATGGCACCCAATAGTTTGACTTTGAGCTTCACTATCTCAAAAACTAGAAGAGTTATCAAAAAGTTGTCAACTGCAAAGTTGTAGACGAAGATTAGAACTACAAATTTGCAGTTGACAACTTTTTGATAACTCTTCTAGTTTTTGAGATAGAAAAGCTCAAAGTCAAACTATTGGGTGCCCTTCTAATAGAGGTTTTACGGTATGAGTGAAATCACTAACCACTCAACTACACACTTTTCCCCGTCGCCGAGTTGTCACTTTCTTATCAGTGACTCAACTGATCAACTGATAACACCTTTTGATTTCTTTCCACATTTCCTTTTCTTTCCAATGCTTGAACCCCACCCCGACCCACCATTTTACAAATTCACATTTCCATCAATTTCTGGAGTTTTATCGATTATTTTTTCCCTTTACCCGTATTTTTTCTTATCAAGAAATGATTATGAAATTTATGATTTTTTGATTTTCTCCTTTATCATAAATATTGTTATCACTGGATTTTTTGCAAAATTTTTTTGGATCAACAGTTTTTTCGAAAATCGAAAAAATGCAATGATAGGGTTGGTGGGTGCTATTTTAGGGGTGACTTTTCAAATAATCAGTTTTCAATTGATAAGAGACACTGATAACCTATTCTTGGTAAGTTATCACTAGTACGACGCTCCAAAATCTTGCTTTCCAGCTCGCCATTTCGCAATCACTTCTTCTTATCAGTGGATCAACATTTCTTATCAAAACCATGTTTTCCTATAATTTTCACTACAAGGAATGCCAAAACTTTATTCATTTTTCATTTTTTCTACTTTTTATCACTCCACTGATAATCAACACTCCAAAAGATAACAATTCAGTGAGTGGTGTTCCCAAACGACACTCCGAAATCCCGTTTTTTCAGGTCCTTCGATATCTCTTTCAAATTCCCGGATTTTATGCTTTCCACCTTATCAAAAGATCACTGATAATATTTTGCTTATCAGTGATATCAGTTATCATCCTATCAGACTACTACGCACCGATTTCCGAGGATTCTGTGAGTTCTAGAGATATCAGCTGATAAGAAAAGGCTTTCAGAAAGTCTTCTCCACCTACACCATCCCTTATCTTTTTATCTTCGTCCTTATCACTGATCTCTACGTTATCACCACTGGGAATATCAGCAAAAGTGTGCTTTTATTGGCAGCAGAAAAAGAAGAAACATTGGAAGAGTACTTGAGAAGTGATAAGGTTCCTTATCACGTCCACGCCGCATTCAACTGATCAAAATAAGCATCGGTTTCCTGTCTGGCATGATCGTTTTTTCCGATTCCATCCGTCGAAATCGAGCTGACTTTGTTGGCCCTTCTGTGAAGTTTCCCACATAAAATGTTAGAAATCGAGAACTTTCTCCAGGCATCAACAGAGAAAATTAGTGTTGGGCAGATAATCAGAGGGTTTCTGAAATACCGAGTGATATCAGCTTATCATTATCAACCCACAGATTAATGGCATTCTCGAACAACAGATTCCAAAGAGTGTCTAGTTGTGGTGTCAACTCGAGGAACATGACGACGTTGACGGCGCAGGCGAAGAGGATCAGGAAGAAGGCGGAGAGGATGACTTTTTCGATCATTTGGAAGCATCGGATGTTCTCGCGGGCTTGGAACCGGGCGGGGAGGTAGGTGTGCGAGTTGATGGTGTTCTCGAGGGTTCGGCAGATGGTTCGGTTGAAGTGACGGGTGTAGCAGAAGATCTGGAACAAGGGGAAGTTGGGACAGGTGCAAGGATTCGGAAGACGTCATGGGACATTCTGAATTCCAGGGTTCTTGGGGGAAGGGGTTCTAAAAGATTCTGAATCCTATTGCTCTATTCGGAAAGGTCACGGTATTCTGAACCCTGGGGTGGCTTCTGGAGTTTCTTGTAGCAGAAAATCTAGAATAAGATGGAAGTTGGGACAGGTGATTCTGGAAGCTTGACGTCATGAAACATTCTGAACACTGGCGCTTGTTTTCAAGGCTTCTAGAAATTGTAGTCGTGACTTTTGGGAGCTCAAGAGGCTTCTGAAGGCTTCATGAGAACTTCTGAATCCGGGCAGCTTCTGCAGTGACTTCTGGAGCTTTTTCTGCTTCCAGAAGGCTTCACCACGACTTCAGAAGTCCGGAATTCTTTGTGCAAACGTATGAGACGTGTTTTGAAAACTTTGGGCTCACTGGTGGAGCTTTGAGCCTCTTCACAGCTCATCCAGAAGGCTCATGACCAAATCAGAAAATGCCCAAAGTTTGAACTTTGCGAAAATCGACAATGCGATTTTTTTCCACTTTGAAATAAATGTTTTGTAATAGATAAAGGTGTCACAAATAATTTTGTAGTTGGTCAAAATTACTGAAAAATTTTCTGAAACCGCAAAAAAATCGGTGAAAAACTGGAAAAATGTCATTTTCGCAGTTTGCATTCACAATGTTTGTCTTGATGAAAAATCGTTCTAAACACTTTTTTTTTATTTTGAAATAAATTTTTTTCGTTAGAAAATTGTGTCAAAATCAAATCTTCAGTTGGTCAAAATTACAAAAAAAATTTTGAAACGACGAAAAAATTCGTCGAAAAATGGAATCCCTTCTATTAGAGAAAATACGGTGTGTACAGCCTTCTGAACCTCCTGACGTCTTCTGAAGATTTTTCCAGTTATTTTTAGCATTCTAAGATCAAATTGCCATTATGTCTAAACAACTTTCACTTCATCTCACCTGCGAACCGATCAGAAAACAAGATATAAAGTCAAAAGAGCGGAAGACTAAACCCTGAGTCATCTGAATCCTTTCTAGGGATTCAGGACTGATAAGGCTGATTAAACTGATAAAAAATAGTTCCCCAACTCACCCAAACAGCCAGAATATTCGGAGTAACAATAAACGTCAATCCAACAACAAAATGTGCGACGTTGAAGAAGAAACAGACGGCAGCGACGAAACAAATGCTTTGAAATCCGAAAACAAGCCCGAAAAGAAGCAGATTCCGGGGTTTTTTCTCGTAATCATTGATAAAATAACAAGCAAAGACTCGTTCGATTGATAACACTGATAACATTAGAACCATTGATAAAATGTAGTGCCATTTGAGGAATCCGCCGAGGAAAAATGAGCGGAACGGGGTGATTTCGGGGAGATGAATCATTTTTGTCTCGTCGCCAGTCCACCATTGTTTTATTCGCGAATTTGAGTCTGAAAAGGGAAAAAATGATAAGAATTGGATTATCGATTGATTTATTGTTTTTTGGACTATCCCTATTCATTTTTCCGAACTCAAATCCTGCCCCAGACATGAACTTTTTGGAATCAGTGAACAAATCCAGGTTTTTCTAGGCGTTTGGTTAGCGAAATTGAATTATTCTGACTTAATCACTTTTGAACGCTGTGCATGTCATACTCAATTGGAAAACGCACAAAATACTGCGAGGGGCAGATGGAAAAAGAGATCAAAGTGTCAAAAGTTTGAGGATTTGGAGTGAAACTGCAAGTGAAGTCACTTTTTTGAGGAATAAATTGGGAACTAGAGGAGATGGAGAAATGTTGATAATTGGAAAGTTGTAGAGCTGATGATTTTGAACATTTTTGCAATTGACCACTTTACTGTACCGCCTATGCTTCAAAAGTTATGAAAGTTTGAAAAATCGGGCTTCGTGGCGCCGCGCCAGAAAGTGGTGTTTTGAAATCAATCGATATCTGGGTTACTGTAAGAGATAGCAAAAAGTGATCAACTAAAAACTTTATCAGCACAAAATTATCTACAACTTATCAGTTGATCACTTATCAGTAACTCTCAACGTTCTCCAGTTATGAGCGCTAGGAAGTTGCTGAAGAATTGGCTCCGTGCCAAAAAGTGCTATTTGTAAATCAATCGATATCTCGGTTACTGTAGAAGATAGCAAAAAGTGATCAACTACAAACTTTATCAGCACAAAACTTTCGATCTTTTATCAGTTGATCACTTATCAGAATCTCTCAAACTAAAAAAATTACAAACCTCCAAAAGTCCAAACGCCCAACTCATAGGGTTTGATCAACAAATTGGCGACAACCGACTCGAACCACTGTAGAGCGCACATGAATATCATAACTGTCATATTTATGTGAAACGCCCGAATTTTGACACAAACAAACAGCGTTTTGAGCACATAGAAAGCCGAGACACCCGAGAGAATGATCTCTAGAACCAGAAGAATGGAGAATGGGAATTTGAGGATTTGAGGGTCTTGGAGGATGAATACAGGAAAGCAGATGGTGAAGTTATCAGTGTGATTGCCGATAAGGAATATCATAGGGAAGTGATAAGGTGATAAGGAGGCACGAGGTGGTTAATGAGCAGTTTCGCTTGTGTTTGCTGTCACTTTCAGCTGTTTTGGAGGGGTGAGAGAGGGGGAAAAGAGAAAAAGACACGTCAGCGAGTGGAATGTGATCAATTGAACACTTCTGACTGGCTATAACTTTGAAGTTACTGGAAAAAGCAAAAAATGAATTTGTTTACTGAAAAACACTTTTGGGAAGTTCAATGATGCTCCAAAATCATATCAAACCTCTGATATCTTATCAGTGATAAGAGATAGGGAAAAGTAATCAACTAAGAAGTTGTAGTAAATTCTATGTTGATCAAGTTTGCAGTTGATTACTTTCCCGGAGAACTCGTAGTTTTCGAGATA
This sequence comes from Caenorhabditis becei, assembly GCA_900536315.3. NCBI lineage: Eukaryota > Metazoa > Nematoda > Chromadorea > Rhabditida > Rhabditidae > Caenorhabditis > Caenorhabditis becei. The sequence goes on along the minus strand of LR539731.1, from coordinate 112,355 downwards.
TCAAGGGTGGGATTTCGGAGCATCGTTTGGAAGGAACTAACTTCCAGTCCCCTGATATCTTATCAGTGATAAGAGATAGGGAAAAGTGATCAATTGCAAACTTGTAGTAAATTGTATGTAGATCAAGTTTGCAGTTGACAACTTTTCCTGAGGGCTTGTAGTTTTTGAGATATAAAGAGCGGGATTTCGGAGCATCGTTTGAAAGATCAATTCTAATGGTACAAGGCCCCAAAATAACAGTAAAAACCAAAAAATCGAACAAAAATCTTTATTTCCTTCTCACTTCCCAACTATTCTTCAACTGTGAAAAGTAGGTATCTGTCTCTTGTTGCTGGCTTATCTTCTGATTATTTTGAGGCTTCGAGTCGATGTTAGTGATCTTCTGAATCCAGACGGCTTTTGACTTCAGAAGTGCCTTGCTCCAAGTTCTCACAGACAACATTCCAACGGGGCAGACGATTAGAGGGTTTCTGAAAGATTATGACTCACTACGACACTCCGAAATCCCGCAACTCACAAATGAATACAATTCTCCATACAGTACACCAAAAACGTTTCCAGTGACGGAAACCAGTTGTAATTGAGCACAAGGATCAGTGAAATCCCTGTGAAGATCATGATGAAGCCGCAGATCAGGAAACGGAGGGTTAGCTGTGATAAACTGATAAGATACAGTAATCAGTGGTCACTTACATCAAAACTCCTCACATTCTCCTTGGCTTGAAACCTAGCGGGTAGTGAGTATGAATCCATGTTTCTCATCGGGTTGAACTTAATCTCCTCGAATTTTCGAAGGATTTTCATGTTGTACTGGCGATTGACGTAGAAGATAAGGACAGCTGATAAGTTGATAAAAATTGAGAATCCAATGGCAAAGGCAAAATGGACAAGGTTCCAGAAGCATAAGTAGGTCATGACCAGGACCATTCCTTGTTGGAAGAGCAGAAGGAAGAGGAGGACGTGATGGTGAGAGGTTTTCTCGTAGTCTTTGATGAAATAACTGGCAGCCGACCTTTCCAGGGCTATGAAGAACATGCAAGAGTCCATTATGCAGATGTAGTACCAGCCGAAAAAACCACCGATCCACAGACCTCTCAACCCATCCGCATCTTCCAACTGGGTCATTCCTGCCACGTCATCAGTCCACCAGCCACTGTTCACGTCTCCAGAAGTCACGTGAACCCATCCGATGAGATACGGAGTGAGAAGTGTCCTGGAGACGAGTGATAACAGCCAACTCGATATTATCACTGCTATCAGTGAGTTGAGATTTCGGTGGAATGCTCGGGAGGAGAACACGATGAAGACGGTGATGATGGTGAAGGAGAGGGCGAGCAGTGATAAGAGACACTCGATCACTATCAGTGATTTATAGATTATCGATTGGTATTTGTAGTCGGAGAGCGAGTAGATCGGCAGCCAGATTGTGTAGGTAGAGTTGATAAGGAATATCATGACTGATAAGGGGGCGATTCTGGGAATCGAAATCTGAATCTGAATACTTGTGGATAATTCACCTGTCTTATTGGGTTACGTGAATTATGAAAAACTTGGATTGAGTGAAGTTAGAAAACAGAAAATGATCTTCGATCAACCGGGATTTCGGAGCATCGTTTTGGAAGTTCCCTGATATCTTATCAGTGATGAGAGATAGGGAAAAGTGATCAATTGCAAACTTGTAGTAAATTACAAGCAGATCAAGTTTGCATTTGACAACTTTTTTGGAGGACTTGTAGTTTTTGAGATAAGAAGGGTGGGATTTCGGAGCATCTTTTGGAAGGAACTAACTACAAGACCTCTGATATCTAATCAGTGATAAAAGATAGAGAAAAGTAATCAACTGCAAATTTGTAGCAAATTTTGAGCAGATCAAGTTTGTAGTTGACAACTTTTTTGGAGATCTTCTAGTTTTTGAGATATCAAAACCGGGATTTCGGAGCATCGTTTGAAAGGTCAATTCTGATGATACAAGGCTCCAAAATAACAGTAAAAAACCAGGAAAACCATACAAAAATCTTTATTTCCTTCTCATTTCCCAACTATTCTTCAATTGTAAAAAGTAGGTATCCGTCTCTTGTTGTTGATTCTGTTCCGTGGTTTTTCTGTTCTTCGAGTCAATATTTGTAATCTTCTGAATCCAGATTGCTTTTGACTTCAGAAGTGCCTTGCTCCAAGTGCTCACGGAGAAGATAAGCAAAGGGCAAACAATCAGAGGGTTCCTGGAACAGTAACGGGATTTAGGAGTGTCGTACTAACTTCTTACAGGTGAATAATGTTTTCCATACAGTACACCAACAAAGTTTCCAAAGACGGGAAGATCTTGAAGGTTAAGAAAATGATACAGGTGATTGCTGATATGATAAGGATGAAGCCACAGATGATTACACGGATTGTGAGCTGAAATTCAAATGGTTTTCAGGTTAGGCCACGCCCCTTTTCTTACATCGAAGCTTCGGATGTTCTCCTTGGCTTGAAATCTGACTGGAAGAGTTGTCAAGTCACAAGTTTGCTTCTTTGACTGGGAAATGTCAAGTTTTTGAATTAACTTTGAGTTGTAGTGTTTGTTGAGGTAGAAGATCTGAAAAGTTCTGGAATTCTGGAATTTGGACCACTGGCTCACCAAAACCGCGGCAACATTAATCAAAATACAAAAAGTGATAGCTGGCCAGAAATGGATAAGGTTCCAGAAGCAAATGTAGGTCATTGTGAAGACGAGACAGTGTTGGAAAAGGAGAAGCAGGATGAAGATGTAGAGACGAGAGGTGTTTTCGTAGTTTCTAAAACTTTGGAATGTTTCAGAAGCTTCTAGAAGGCATTAGAATTCTTGATACTTTTGGCGCTTTGCCAACAAAATTGAAGCTGATAGAAAACACCCGAAACAATTTTTCTAATTTTCAAATAAATTTTTTCAACTAGATAAAAATTTTTTGAACAAGTTTCTAGTTGGACAAAAATTCTGAAAAATGTTTTGAAACCCCGAAAAAAATCGTCGAAAATTAAAAAAGACCCTTTTATCAGAGCATCTTGGGATTTCAGTGATAACTTGATAAGGAATAGAGATAGCGTTAAGAGATCAACTAAAAAGTTATAGAGCAGAACATTTACTTAATTTTGTCAGTTGACAACTTCTCTCTACTTCTACTCCTTATCAAGTTATCAAATGATTAGGAGAGCACTTTGGGATTTCAGAGAAAAATCTGTTTGCGAGACTTGTACCTTATGAAAAAGCTTGCGAAACTTCTTTCCAGTGCCATTGTGAACAAGCAAGTGATCATAATAAACATGTAATACCAGGCCAAGAATCCACCTAGGAACAATGGCCCATCCGTGTCCCCCAACTGGGTCATTCCCGCCACGTCATCAGTCCACCAGCCACTGTTCACGTCTCCAGAAGTCACGTGAGCCCATCCGATGAGATACGGAGTGAGAAGTGTCCTGGAGACGAGTGATAACAGCCAACTTGATATTATCACTGCTATCAGTGAGTTGAGATTTCGATGGAATGCTCGGGAGGAGAACACGATGAAGACGGTGATGATGGTGAAGGAGAGGGCGAGCAGTGATAAGAGACACTCGATCACTATCAGTGATTTGTAGATTATCGATTGGTATTTGTAGTCGGACAGGGAGTAGATGGGAAGCCAGATTGTGTAGGTTGAGTTGATAAGGAATATCATGACTGATAAGGGGGACTTGAGGGAAACTGATAAGAAAATGAAAGACATGTCATTGGAAATCACCTGTTGTCACGGATTTTGAAACGAAACGAAACTTGGAAAAAATAATTTATTCATCAGAAGTTATCAGACTTTATCAGAATACACGTAATCAAGCCCAAGCCCTTCCCAAATGCTCGAAATGCTCCTCGGAAACCTTCTTGGCCACCGCCTCCGAATCGACTTCTTCCGTTATCGAGATCCGATTCAATTGCATTTTCCGAACGAAACAGAACCATTTCAAAAAGGCGGATTTCCATTCGGGAACTGATAACAACACCAAGATCACTATTATCATGTGGGAGCTGAAACATGGAATTATGGGAGAAGGGGGTCAGGGGTCACTCACTAGTAGACAACTGAATCCGTGATGTAGACAAAGACTTCCCAATGGGTTGTGTCCATGGAAATGTAGATTGATAAGAGGCAGAATTGGCAGATGAACACGTAGACGGCATGCGTGGTGACGACCCATTTGGCCATCTGGAAAGGGATACGGTAGCTTAGAATTGGGTCACGGGGTCATGGGGGTAGCCTTGAGTTACGGTAGTTTGAAACTAGGTCATTAGGTCAGTAAGTCACGAAGGGTTACTGTAGCTAGAAAGTAGGTCACAAGGTCATCAGCTCATAGAGAGTTACTATAGCTTTTGACCAGATCGCGAGGTCGGTCTTGGGTTACTGTAGCTAAAAACTAGGTCAGTAGGTCACCAAGGATTACGGTAGCTTGAAACTAGGTCACTAGGTCAGTAAGTCACAAAGGGTTGCTGTAGGGTTACGATAGCCTCAAACTAGGTTACTAGGTCACAAGGAGATTACGGTAGGGTTGCTGTAGCTTGGGACTATGTCATTAGGTCATCAAGGGTTACTGTAGTTTCAAACTAGACGGTCAGGTCAGCCTTGAGTTACTGTAACTTGAAACTTGGTCTCTAGGTCAGTAGGTCACAAAGGGTTACTCTAGGGTTACGGTAGCTTCAAACTTGGTCACTAGGCCACTAGGCCCCCCTTGGCCTACTGTACCTTACCTCCAACGACTTCAAATTCTCCATTGTCTGAAACCGGCTCGCCAGTGAATAATGCTCATTTTGATTCTTCTCGTGCAATTTTTCGATAGTTGTGTTGTAATAATAGACGAAATAATAGAGCCCGAGGGAGATTCCAGAGATCAGAAAAATAGTGAATGTTGATGCGGAGAAGGTGAAAAAGTTCAAAGCAAAGATTAGAGAATAGCCAGTTGAGAAGAGCATTGATAAGGCGATGATAAGGATGGAGATATACGGACGGGTCGTTTTCTCGTAGTCGCTGAATTGGTGATAAGTTGATAAGGAGTGGAGATAGAGAAAAGTTGTCAACTGATAATTTGTAGAGCAGATAATTTGCTTCATTTTATCAGTTCACAACTTCCTGGGATCTTTGCTCCTTATCAAGTTATCAATGGATTTGGAAAGCTTTTGGGATTTCAGTGATAACTTGATGAGGATTTTGGATAGGAATTTGTTGTTAACTGATAAAATATAGAAAACTGCACGTTTTACAAGTTATCAGTTGACAACTTTTTGAAATTATTAAGTTATCAGTTGATAAGCTCACCTCAAATAAAACGACGCCACAGCTCTCTCCACAGACACTGATAACAGAAAAAAGATACACGACGCCTGATGATGACTATACAAGAATCCGCCCAAAAACAGTGGCCATTCGGTTATCAATGTCTGCGAACTGATAGGAACCATCAGATCAGTCTTATCAGTCCAATAGTGCTTGTAGATGTTGGTAGTGTCTCCGAGAGTGATATCACCAATCATATAAGGGAACAAGAGATAACGAGCCAGCACAATCTCGAACCATTGGCCGATTTGGAACATCAGAATGATTCGGAGGTTCGAGTGGAACTTTTTGTACTTGATCATGATGAATTGGGCTCGGAAGATGAGAATTGTGGTGAGGAAGAAGAAAAAGAGGTCGAATGCGAGGATGTAGGGGTAACGGGACGATGTGAAGTACTTCTTGTTCATGGACATCAGAGGGACCCAGATGGTGAAGGAGTCGTCGATTTTGAAGATCATTCTGGAAGAAAGGAAGGAGTTCGGGACGGAAAGAGAAGAGCCAAGAGCATTGATAAGGTGATAACTTGATAAGGAGTGAAGATAAAGAAATGTGATCAATTGATCACTTGTTGGCAGATAATTTGCTTCATTTTTGCAGTTGACAACTTCTTGATATCTCTGCTCCTTATCAAGTTTTCAATGGATTTGAAAAGCTCTTTGGGATTTTACAGATAACTTGATAAGGAGTGGAGATAGAGAAAATTTGTTCATTGATAACTTGTAGAACAGACAATTTGCTACATTTTATCAATTGACAACTTTTCTCTATCTTCACTCCTTATCGAGTTATCACTGGAATCCCAATGTGCTCTCCTAATCATTTGATATCTTGATAAGGAGTGAAGATAGGGGAAAGTTGTCAACTGACAAAACAAAGTAAACGTCTGGCTCTACAACTTTTTAGTTGAGCACTTCACGCAATCTCAATTCCTTATCAAGTTATCACTAAAATTCCTAGATGGAAGAGACTTTCGACGATTATAGAAAACTCAAAATTTGGTTAGTTGAGATTTTCCAAAATTTTCTAAAATTTTTCCATGTCAACAGAGTCAAAACGCTGTAATTACGTAAGTGAAAATGTCATGAAAATGAGAGAGTGGAAAGAGGCTAAACATCTGCTTTTTGGATAGCAGAAGGGATTGGATATGAGCTCTCACAAATCACAGTTTTTGGGAAAAAAAGATATGGAAAAATCTGGAAAAAAAACGATCAGAAAAAATTTATGGAAAAATTGTGACCTAATTGGACCAAATGAACCTTAAAATAGCCCTTTTCCTAACAAATTTCTAATTTTTTTAATTTCGGAACAAAAAATTAGAAAATATGCTAGAAAACACAAAACCACGTTGTCAAGAAGGTCTAGAACACAGAATAAAAGACTAGAAAAAGTTCTCCGGTCAGCTGAAAAAACCATGAGAAAAAGAGAAAGAGACAACAAGGAAGTCTAGGTTGGTGGCTTATTGTTATAAGGGGGCTTGATAAGGAGAGTGATAAAGAGTGATAAAAGGTCAAAGAGCTGATAAATAGCTCAACCATGATAAGAGGCTATGAACTGATAAGAGAATCGAAAAATGACAACGAACTCAAAAAAAGGAACTCGAGGACCCCCAGACCAAAAGTTTGAGAAATCTAATCAGGAAGATGTTTTATCACTTTGAAATAAATTTTTTGTGTTAGATAAAAGTGTCAAAATTTGTTTTGTAATTGAACAAAATTACTGAAAAATTTTTTGAAAGGGCGAAAAAAATTGTTGAATAATTGAAAAGGTCCTTTTATCAGAGCATCTAGGGATTTCAGTGATAACTTGATAAGGAGTAGAGATAGTAAAAACTTGTCAACTAAAAAATTATAGAGCAAGACGTTCGCTTGATTTTGTCAGTTGACAGCTTTTCCCTACCTTTACTCATTATCAAGTTATCAAGTGAATAGTAGAGCACGAGAGGGAAGCTGAGATCCCACCACTGATTAGAGGGCCCTAGAAATGATGAGAGCTTTATCAGCTGCTTATCGATTTGTTTCTCAAGCCGCGGGGGGACACGCTTGGAAAGGTTCAGCTGCCTGCTCGTCCACACAGCACCTCTAATTGTCAGGTTTCTCAATGTTTGTCATTTTCTGAGAGAAGAAGAGGAAGTGGAGCGGAATCGGGTTGCGAAATACTCATTATTTTTGAGGGGGTTGTGATAAGATGTGACCTATCTGCTTATCAGTATCAGGTGATCAGAGTTCTTTATTTATCTCATCCAAGCATTCTTAAACTGATTAAAATAGACTTCTGTCTCGTCGGCTGGCCTCAAATTATCCCTTCCCGTCCGGCTTTCCTCGTTTCGGAATTTTCGCAAGAATGGGATTGAGCCAATGAATTCCTTTTTCCATGGGGGTACGCTGAGCAACATGGTTCCGCAGATGAGAAGGGGGTTTCTGGAAGAAATTTGTATTTATCTCTGGACTGATAAGAGCTAGTGATAAGTAATCAACTGCAAAGTTGTTTATCACCTTATCAGCTTTCATTTTGCAGTTGACAACTTTCCACCATCTTGCCTCCTAAACAGGCTACAAAGCTATAAACATGTGCGTTTCGACTCTAGACGGCGTCCTGCCGAAAACCCATTGTATCTTGAGAATGATAAGAGCTAGTGATAAGTGATCAACTACAAAGTTGTTTATCACTGTATCAGCTTTAATATTTCAGTTGACAACTTTTCCCCATCTCTTCTCCTAAACGAGCTAGAAAGTCATGAACATGTGCTTTGCACCTCTCCTCTGGGTGGTGCACTTCGGAAAATCAATTGTTTCTCGAGAGTGATAAGAGCTAGTGATAAGTGATCAACTACAAACTTTCTTGTCACACTATCACCTTCATTTTCGCAATTGACAACTTTTCCCCATCTCCCCTCCTAAACGAGTTATTCACTCACAAGAAAATGCAATTCTCCACACAATGTGCCAATGGATTTTTGAGCCATGTCGGTATCATATCCAACACAATTATCATAAGTAGGCCACACGCAATTGCCACAAAAAACGTGGCACAACAGACGATATTTCGGGCGAGCTGGAAAGTTCAGTACGATGCTCCGAAATCCCGCAATTCAATAGAGCGCACTTACCATAATATGCCTTATATTTTCTTTGACCTGGAATTGCTGAGCCAATCGATAACATCCTGGAACTGCGAATTTCTTTCCTAATCGATAGTTTATGTACCAAATTGATAGGTACATCTGAAACATTGTTATCAATTGATTATCTCTGTTATCACTCACCGGACATATCAAAATCACACATCCTATACACAAACAGTCAGCTATTATGAAATTTATCCGATTGTTTGTCATAAAATAGGAAAATGGAAAGCTTATGCCATGAACCAGAAAGAGAAGAGTTATTGAAATGTATTTCCGAGGAGTTTTTTCGTAGTCCCTGGAAATATTAGGGTTACTGTAACTTGATTTCCACTCGAGACCCATCACCTCTGACCCTATTTCCAGTGGTGCGAAAGTGCCTAGGCGCCAGGGAGTGCGCGCTTATCTACGGCCTGCCGGTCGGTCTGCGCTGGTGCTTCCGTAGCGCAGTAGGCAGCGCGTCAGTCTCATAATCTGAAGGTCGTGAGTTCGAGCCTCACCGGGAGCAATCTTTTTTGCATGGGCCTTGACCCAAAAACACCGAATTTTTCTTGTTTTTTGCCCCTTACCTCACATAAATCGTCGCAAATATCCTCTCAACACCCACACAAGTCACTCCCATGAACATTGAATAAACATAATGCCAAATCAGCATTCCAGGCAGAAAAAGTGGCAGAATCGAGAAGAAACTCGACACTTTTATCATTTCCTCGTTATCAGAAGTCCACCAGCAGATAAAAGATCCATTGATAACTTTCAGAAAGCCAACTTGATAAGGCATGATAAGAAGTTTGGCAAAAAACGCTTCGAACCACTGGCCAATGAGAATTATCATAAGTAAATTCATATTTTGGTGAAAATTCCGGGATTTATGGATGATTTTACACGTTCTGAGGACTAAAAGTCCAGTGATAAGATAAGATATCAGTTCCAGAGAGCCAAGGACCAAAAGCAACGGGTCCATGTCACTGTTCAACGTGTAAACTGGCAACCATACAGTATCACCGGTTCCATTGATAAGGATTATCATTTGAGGGACTGAAATAGTGATTTTGTGTGGTTTTTGTGGTTTTTGAGACCAGGGAAACAAGAAAAAACCGAAAAATGGAGAAAAGTTGTCTGCAGCCAGTGATAACACAATTACAAAATGTGCAAAACAAGATTTGGACGGGGTTTTGACGAAAAATGAGTGGTTTTCTGAGAAACAGAGAATTTGTGATAAGAATCACCCGGAAATGATAAGAAACCAACGAAACATGAAAAAATAAGGTCCAGGTTACTGTAGGTCAATTGTGTGCATTTGAGCGTGATGGTGTTTGCACAGAAATGGAGGTACAGTAACCCAATTTTCAAAATTCTGATTTTTTCATTTGAATTTAGAGTTACAGTAACCCAGAAATTGTCAAAAATGAAACAATTAATGCATTTCCCAAAAAAAAAAATTTCCAACATTTTTTTCAATTTTTCAAAAAAACTTTGAATCTAGTTTTTGACAAGTAGAAACTTGAAAAAAAAGTGATTTCAAACTCTGATAACAGGTGATTAAATCCACTGATTATTCTAAACTTCAAGATTAAAATCATGTCACCAAACAGGTGATCTTGGAGTTTAGGAGGAGGAAATTTTGATTTCAGGATTGGGGAATTGGAAAAAAAATCGTTTTGAAAAGTGAGTCAGACAATTCCTGGAAAAAAGGAAACAAAAATTGATAAGGAAGTTAGTGAAATGGAAAAAAATTGGTTCCCTGTTCAAAATTTTGAGAAAATTTGAAAATATGATTCGAGGTACGATTACTGTAACTTAGACTGGGTTACTGTAGCTCTACGGAACCCGATGAACAGAATAGATAAGATGATAAGATGATAATAAGACAATGATAATAAGTTCAATTCCTGTAGATTGATTATTCGCTTCTCCAACAATGCTCCACTATCCCGGTTGATTTGTCCATATTCCTCCAAGTTGCTGACATGTTGAGTGTCGATTTATTGAAAACAAACATTAGAAAAAAATTGGAAGATTGAAAATTGGTAAGTGATAAGAAATGATAAGAAGTGGGTTTGATGAGGTTTTACGCTCTGATGGTCCCCTCCGTCTAGTCCGCGAAGGGACTGCGGGCCAGTCATTCAAAAATTGAAAGATTTGAGAATTCGAAAGTGATAAGAGTGGTTTTCAAGATGATTTTGATTTTGATCGTTTTTAGAAAAAACCACGTACCTCCAATATTCGAAATTCTCAGATGCCGTCTAGTTCCTCCGATCTTCGGATCCTTGCACTTGACGATCATGTCGATCCTCGGGACTTCTCCCAGAGGAGGTTGGTCTCGTAGAGAGGAGAAGTCAAGAAATATGATGAATGAATGAAATTCCCTTCTTATCTCCCCCTTTTATACTGATTCTTATCAGTTGAAGGGGTCAAATCTTGACCTGGGGTGTCACGGGGAACAAACCGAACGTTTGCAATTTTTTGAAAATGAAAGGAAAAACCAGAAAGTTCACGTTTCGAACTGTGAATTGTGCTCTTATGATTTCCAATTCCTTATCACCGATTTCTTATCACTATCACTTCAAATTTCAATTCCATTGATTTTTTCCTTACATTTTCTCCAATTTTTCCCATTTCTTCAGCTAAAAAGCCATGAAAACGTTCATTTTCCTTATCACCACCACCCTTATCACCCCTATCACTGCCTTCCTCTGCAACACCACAAACACCTGGCTAGTAGCTGAGAATCTCAATGACATTGCTACATTTCCAGTGGAAGATTTCAAAAATGACACGTTTTGTGAATCTGTGAGTTTTAGGACGATGGGTCTCGCCACGAAAACGGTTTTTGGCGGGTAGGATGAGAATTTTGAACTTTTTTTGATAAGATATGGTGATAAAACATGATTTTTATCATTTTACATCAAATTCCACCCATTTTCAGTGAAAAAATGTCATTTTTCAGTTTTTCACTCAAAAATACATGTTCTTTCCCGAAAAATCGGTGGAAACTGCTCGAAATTGATAAAAATAATGTTTTATCACCCTTTCTTATCAGAAAAAGTGTCAAAATCTGTTTTTCCCGCCAAAAACCGTTTTCGTGGCGAGACCCACCGGTGACCCACCGGTGACCCACCCAGATACAGTACCCCTTTTGTAGACTGAAGGAGTGACAAATGGAAGGGCGTTTTACACCAGTACGATGCTCCAAAATCCCGGGGAAACTGCGCATTTTCAACAGCTCACAGAGGTGTCTTTCGGTAGGCCCTACAGTAACCCTGAGCTACAGTTACCCTGATTACAGTAATCCATAAATCCAACTGTCAAACCAGTGTTCCCCAAGCTCAGAATTGCATTTCCCATTGTACTGATAAGGAACTGGAGCTGATAGTGATAAGGGAAAGCTTGAAGAGCAGTGATCCGGCTACAGTATCCCAACAAATCTACAGTAGCCTATCCAGTGATTATGTTGTTATCAGTGCTCATTTTGACTTGTCGAGTGCTTCTCAAATGATAAGTTATGATTACTTTAGTGATAAGAGTTTTTGTGCGGTTTTTGTGAAAATCAAGAATTCTGGAATGTTCCCTTATGCGATGTTTAGCACGATTTCGAAAGTTTATTGATTGTTCTCTTATCAATTCTTATCACTCCCATGCTAATTTCAATTGTTGAAAATGAACATCAGATTCTTGTTTCTCCTTGTTGACTGATACGTAACTCAATTGGGTGATTCTCGGGTTACGGTAGTTTCTGATAAGAGGAAGACGAGAAGTGAAGGCTTCTTTCCAGGCGGGAGAGCAGTACAGGAGGGTTATGCCGAGAACGAGAGGGGCTCTGGAAGAAAATGAGCTGTAGGGGGAGGAGGAGCAGACATAGAAGAATGGTGTCAACTGATAAAAAATAGGAAATTTTAAGATGAACAAGTTTGCAGTTGATCACTTTGCTCTATCTGTTATCAGTATCGAGTTATCAATCGAAACATAAAAGGAACTTTTTTTTTCAATTGTCAATTTTCGAAGGTCTGTATCTCGGGAATTAGCAGAGCTAGGAGAAAGTTTCTAACTGAAAAAAGATAGGAAATTCAAAGAAGGTCAAGCTTGTAGTTAATCGCTTTGCTCTATCTCTTATCAGTACCGAGTTATCAGTCCAAATGTAAAAGGCACTGGACTTAAGTTTCGAATGGTCGCTATCTCGAGAACCATAAGAGCTAGTGATTAGTGATCAACTACAAACTATCTCCAAATTTGCAACTGATAACTTATCACCATCTCTTATCAGTCTTCAGTTATACTTGATCTCTGTGAACCTCCATCATCAAAACACTTTTTTTTCAATTTCAACTCAAATTCAATTCCCAAACAGCCGTCTCCTTCCAAAATAACACATTTTCCGTCAGAATCAAAATACGTACGCAAAAATGGAATTATCCAGCACATACACCAGAATCGCTCCTTCCAACACCCCGAAGACCATTGATAACAGGATGAGGAGGGTCACTGATAAGTAGATAACAGCCATTATCACCAATTTCCTTGCTAGCTAGAACAACTGAATCGTTATCTTATCACCTTATCACTCACTATCAGACTCCGGATGTTCTCTTCAACTTGAAACTTTCTCGCTAAACAGTACTTATCATTATCATTTCGTTTAGCCATCCGATTCCTCATTATCAGGTTAACACGATAAAGTGTGAAATATCCAGAACAGACCATTGTTGCAATGATAAAAGATATGAGGAGAGTGATAAGGAAGGATATTCGATTAGTGATAACTAAATAGGAATAGGGAATGGTGATCAGGTTAGTGATAAGGATCAAAAGGATGGGGATGTGACGTCGGGGCACTGATTCGTAGTCTCTGAAAAGAAACCGTTGACCCACTTTCAAAGGGCCCAGGCGCCAGGGAGTGCGTGCTTATCTACGGCCTGCGGGTCGGTCTGCGCCGGTGCTTCCGTAGCGCAGTAGGCAGCGCGTCAGTCTCATAATCTGAAGGTCGTGAGTTCGAGCCTCACCGGGAGCAATCCTCTTTTGCGAAGAAGCCTTGACCTAATTTGGCTGGGGGAATGAGGCTGGTCAACTCAAAAACCCAAATTCCCGTATTTCAACAGGGGAAATGTGAAAAAAAAGCCATTCCAAGTGATTTTCAGACAAATTTGATCATTTTTTCCTATTTTTCCATGGAACTTACTGTATATAAATCGTCGCAAAGACACGTTCCCATCCAATTGCCAAAATCGCGGCAATCATCGAATACATGTAGTGCCATAACAAATAAGAAGCCAATAACAGTGGAAAATCCGGCTCATTGACCCGAACAATTTCCTTATCATTATCAGTCCACCAATTGAAGATGGTCCTTTCCTTATCACTGATAAGAATGAGTCCCAACTGATAAGGAATGATAACGAGTTTTGCCAAAATGGCCTCGAACCACTGGAACAGGAACCAGGCCATCAGGATGTTCATGTTCTCGTGGAATACTTTGATGTTCACGAATATCAAGCAAGTTCTGATTATCACATAGGCAGTTGATAAGAAAATTGATAATTGGGTGATAAGGAGAAATGGGAAATACGGGGATTCGTGCATTTTGTCGTTGAGCGAGTAGAACGGGAGCCAGAAAATGTTGTCAGAAGAGTCCTGGATTATCATTTTTCTTATCAGTGATAACAGCTGATAAGTGAGATAAATGTGTAGGTCGTAGTGTCATAGATAGAAACACCTGTTGTTGATCACTCAAAATGTTATGTGAAACTAGATTTTTGGCTTTGGCTCGCCAAGAAAAAGGGGGCGGAGCCTAGTTTTTCGACGTTTTTGGCTCATTAGTCAGGTTTTTTTTTGAAAATATGAAAATTTTTATTATGAGTAATACAACCCGGAAATTTAAAAAATAATGAGCACATTATCAGTGGAGCGAACTTGCAAAGAGACATTTTTGAGTTTAGACCCATGACTTTTTCAATTGAGTAAAGTAGACTTCTGATTCGGATAATTTTGACTCATTTGACTTGAAATTCATGAAAGAAACACGTGGGTTACGGTAGTTTCGGATTAGGGGAATTTGCGAAATAAAGGAGTCCTTCCAGGCGGGAGAGCAGAACAGGAGGGTTATGCAGAGGGTCGGGGCGGCGCTGAAAGAGAAAAACGGTTGTAACTCGGGAAGGAGGGGAGATTGAGAGAAGTTGTCAACTGCTAAAATATAGAAAATTTGAAGATGAACAAGTTTGCAGTTGGTCACTTTTCACCATCTCTTATCATTCAAATGTTATCAGTCAAAATATTAAAAAACAACTTTTTCAAAACGCTTAACTTTTGGAGATCAATATCTTGAGAACCATGAGAGCTAGGAAAAAGTGTTCAACTGCAAAGTTGTACTTAATGATAAGCTTATCAACTTTGTAGTTGATTACTAAGCCGTAGGACGCATGGCTCTTGAGATATAACCCTTTGAACTTACCCCAAGATAACATTATCCAAAATGTGAACAAACAACTTTTCAAAGCCTTGGAAGACCCCTGAAACCAGCAAAATGAGTACGATTAGAGATGCTGATAAGTAGATAACAGTGGCAAGGACTGCTTTTTTGGCGAGCTGAAAATAAAAATTGATAAAAACCTTATCAGTTGATCACTTACCACCAAACTCCGGATATTCTCTTCGACTTGGAACTTCCTCGCTAAACAGTACTTATCATTATCATTTCCTTGTTCCATCCGATTTCTCAACATCACATTGACCCGCCAGAGCGCCAAATAGCCAAAGAAACATGCAGAGGCGTTCAGAAAACATTGGATATACGCAATGATGAATGGGATTCGATTAGTGATAATGCAATAGGAATAAGGAATTGTGATAAGGTTAGTGATAAGGATCAGAAGGATGGCGATGTGACGTCGAGGTACTGATTCGTAGTCTCTGAAAAAAAACCGTTGGCATACTTTCAAAGGGCCCAGGCGCCAGGGAGTGCGCGCTTATCTACGGCCTGCCGGTCGGTCTGCGCCGGTGCTTCCGTAGCGCAGTAGGCAGCGCGTCAGTCTCATAATCTGAAGGTCGTGAGTTCGAGCCTCACCGGGAGCAATTTCCTTTTGCGAATGCGCCCTGACCCAGATTTACTGGGGGAATGAGGCTGGTCAACTAAAAAACTAAAAATTCCCGTTTTCGAATAGGAAAACAGTTGGGAAAATGGAAATTTGATGGATTTCAACCAGATAAGGTCAAGTTCGTTTTGTCTGATTTTTTTCAATTTCCAATAACTTACTGTATATAAAACGTCGCTATCAACCGTTCCACACCCATTATCACAATTGCAAAAATCATCGAGTACATGTAATGCCACAGCACCAGACATGAGATGAAAAGTGGTAAAAACCGAATCTGGTCCTCCACTTGAACCATTTCCTCCTTCTTATCAGTCCACCAATTGAAGATGGTCCTTTTCTTATCACTGATAAGAATGAGTCCCAACTGATAAGGAATGATAACGAGTTTCGCCAAAATGGCCTCGAACCACTGGAACAGGAACCAGGCCATCAGGATGTTCATGTTCTCGTGGAACACTTTGATGTTCACGAATATCGAGCAAGTTCTGATTATCACATAGGCAGTTGATAAGAAAATTGATAATTGGGTGATAAGGAGAAATGGAAAATACGGGGATTCGTGCATTTTGTCGTTGAGCGAGTAGATTGGAAGCCAGAAAATGCTATCAGTAGAGTTGGTGATAAAGATTATCATTTTGTTATCAGTGAGATATCAGTGAGTTATCACTTATCAGGAAGAAGAAAAATGGAAACTCTGGAGGCTTGTAGCATGTAGAAAACCGCTGAAAAAACCACCTGTTCCCCGTATTTCCAAATTCATGTAGGCGGAGCCATTAGTTAGATTTGGAGCATGTTCCCGCAGTGATAATGTGATAAGAGATATGATATCAGCAAAAAATGCGTGTTATGAGCAGAAAAAATGTGATGAAAAAAGAGAAAAATGGAAGTAAGATGGGCGGTGAGGTGTGATAGAATTGTGACATCAAGGACTAAATGAGGACTAGTGAAATGACTCGAAAACATGAAAGTTGTCATGAAAAACACGTTTCTTCTTACTTTTCTTACATAAAATGATGTCAAAAACACAATTTTCAAGAGAAAAAACTGAAATTTGAACTTTTCGAAAAAATGGGATTTGCATGATTTTTGACTTGATAGAAAAAAGTTCAATAATTTTTTAGGGCTTTGAAATAAATTTTTTCCAATAGTTCAACATACTATAAACCAATTTGTAGTTGATCAAAACGTCTGAAAAAATTTTTGAACATGTGAAAAAAATTTTTGAAAAATGGGAAAATTCGAAATTCTACTGTTACAGTGAACAACTTTTGACATGATAGAAAACGCTCAAGAAGAAGGTTTTAAAAATTGAAATAATATTTTTCAATTAGATAAAAATGTTATGATCAAGTTTGTATTTAATCAAAACTGCTGAAAAAATTTTTGAAAGTGTGAAAAAAATCGTTGAAAATGGGAAAATACGAAATTATTTTTTACAGTGAACAAAGTTTGACTTGACCGTAACCGCTCAAGCAGAAGTTTCAAAAAATTGAAATAAATTTTTTCAATTAAATGAAGGTATAAAAAAAAAGTTTGTAGTTGAACAAAACTGCTGAAAAATTTTTTGAAAGTGCGAAAAAAATCGTTGAAAAATGGAAAATTGAGTTACAGTGAAAAAAGTTTGACATGATCGAAACCGCTCAATAAGAAGTTTTTAAAAATTGAAATAAATTTTTTCAATCAGATAAAGGTGTGAAAATTAATTTTTTAGTTAAACAAAACTGCTGAAAAAAATTTTGAAAAGGCGAAAAAAATCGTTGAAGTGGAAAAAATTAACATAACGGCTTCTGTAACTTCATTCTGTTTTTTTTTTCAATTTGTGAGAATCTTCATTGATAACTGATAAAAAACATTTATCACTGCCAGGCCTTATTCAACTGCTCGAAATACACAACTCCTTCATCCGGAACCACCGAAGCCCTCGGCTCTTCTTCAACTTTTCTGGGTCTCACAACGAAAATTTTCGCCGATTTGATGTTTTTGAGAATCGGCACATATTTCAAATACTGTTCTCGCCAAGATGGAGCACTGCACATAAGGACAGTGCAGATTATGATGGGGTTTCTGGAAGAATGTTATCAGCTTATCACTTGAAGTCATCACTCACAAGTAAATAGCGTTCTCCATGACATGAATAAACAACATTCTCCATGAAGGTATCAATCCGATCACTAGGGTGATAAGCAGGGCGCATGGCACAGACATCGCACAAAGGACGACAATCAGCAGGTTTTTTGCCAGCTGAAAATGGATAATTGGAGCAGAAACTATAAAATTGATAGCTAGAGATTAGGTTTTGAGCCAAACACCAAGTTTGGTCAAATATAGGTCAAGGCGACTTCGCAAAAACGGATTGCTCCCGGTGAGGCTCGAACTCACGACCTTCAGATTATGAGACTGACGCGCTGCCTACTGCGCTACGGAAGCACCGGCGTATAGGCGACCGGCAGGCCGTAGATAAGCGCGCGCTCCCTGGCGCCTGGGCACCGTGGGAACTAGGTCAAGGGGGATGGGTCTCGAGTGGAAAGGCACAGTGACCCACCATGAGCGCTCTGTAATTTTCCTTGACTTGGTATTGTTGTGCAAGTGTATAATCACAGTCCGGACCCGGATTTTCCATTCGTCTACGTCTCCGATTGCAGATTTTCCAGACTATTAGGAACATCTGAAACGAACCAAACATTGATTTCTAAAAAATGATAAACTGATAACCAACCCCAAAGGTGATAAAAGAATTGATAAAACAAGGCGAAGTAGCCACATAAAAACCAGTTTGATTCGTCAGTACAAACCATGAAAACGGTATAGTGATAAGATGAGTTCCGATTATCAGCCAGACCGGGATATAGTGACGTGGCTTGTGTTCATAGTCCCTGAAGCCACCCTTATCAGCTTATCAGTGAAGCCTTATCAACCTTATCATCACCGAGGCAAAAATCCGTTCTAGACCCAAATTCAAAATGCCGAAAATCATGGAATACGCGTAATGCCAGACCATGAAACCGGCGATTAGTAGGAGGGAAGTGTTATCAGTGACGCTTATCATATCAGCGGATTCAGATGACCACCAACTGACGTAAGGAGATTCAGAATCTGTAATTATGATGTTAGGGTTACTGTAGCTCTCAAAAACGAACCTGTAATCTTCAGAATTCCAATTTGAAAAGGTATAATGACAAGTTTCGCAATAATCGCTTCAAACCATTGGAACAAGAAAACCGCCATCATAATGTTCATATTCTGATGAAATAGTCGCATTTTCCAGAAGATTCTTACTGTGCTTATCAGTATTAGAGCTGTTAACAGATAAAGTGATAATTCTAGAATTAACAGTATCAAGTAGGGTCCTGACTGGAAAGACTTGTCGTTCATTATGTAGATTGGCAGCCAGAAAGTCTGATTTTTAGCGGCGTCTAGCAGGATTACCATTAGCTGGAAATGGACTGATAAGAATATCAATCGATAGGAAATTGAAAAGAGAACAACTTTTCAGTTGATCACTAACTGATAGCAGTGATAAGAAAAGAGTTGTGGAGTGATAAGAGCAGGGAACTTTTTTTTTTTTTTTTTGAAAAAAACAAGAAATTTTTGTTTTTTTTTCCAATTTTTTTTCAATCATAATGTGAGTTGGAACACGTAGTTCGTAAAGGAAAAAAAATGAGAAAAAATTCGGAAAATTGGGTGTCTTGAATTCCCGCTAATTATAGGCTAAACGGCGAAAAGTGAGCTCATCGAGCATTTTTTCTCGATTTTCAGATTTTGGCGGGAATTTGAAAATTTTTGATCCGGATCTTGTGAAAATGAGAAATTTTTCCAACATTTGACCAGTTTTTCCACCTGTTGAGTTTTACTCCTTTACGTATGTTTTTTCAAGAATCACTAGTCAGACTACAGATGAAAAATGCTTTTTTCATGAGGGGAAATCAAAAATCAAAAAAAATTGTTTATTAATTTTTTATTCAAAAAAAAACGATAAATTGATCTAAAAAAAATAAAAACATTATAGAATTCTTGGAAAAATTAAAATTCGGAAGTTTGAAAAACATCTGTTTATTTGCGAAATACCATAAAAATGACATTGAGAAATCAATCGATATCTCGCCAATTTTTAGAGATACGGAAAAGTTATCAACTGATAAAATGATAAGGAGATAACTATCTAGCGATTGATACTCTTACCTGATAATTTTTATCAGTGATAACGCTCAAAATCCAGGGAAAAGTTCAAACTGTGTCATTATGCTTCAAACGTTTTGTGAAAACTGTTATCAAATCCAAGATTTATTCAATTGCTCAAAGTAGATATCAGTTTCCTTATCAATTTTCTTCTTATCACTATCCATTGGCTCGACACTTATCACTCCAATTTTCCGCTTGTTTCGCTTCAAATCAAACGTCGGAAATGCACTTCGAAACTCTTGTTTCCACGCCGGAAGACTGTACATTGTCACGAAACATATCAGTAACGGATTCCTGATAAAGAAGTGATAAGAGGCTATCAGTGAAAAGAACAACTTACAGGAACAGACAATTCTCAGCGAAATGGCAAAGAAACGGAGGGACAAGTTCTAGGATTAGAGCAACAATGCATGTTCCACATATTGTAATACTGCCGAGGACAGAGAAGATTAGACGGATGGCTAGCTGTGATAAAATGATAGAGTGATAAGAACTGATAACAAAAACACTCTCACCTGAGCAAACCTCTCCACTTCCCTGACCTGAAATCTATGTGAAACTGTGAAATGAACTTTCCGATTTGGTGATTCCATGATTCTCAACGTCTTCAGATTACGTCTCCGTACATAGACATACATCTGAAGACAAGGATTTTGGTTTCTGAATCCCGTGACCCAATTACCACTGCCGCAACTGAACAATTGATAATCCAAGTCAAATTCGCACTGATAACATCAATTTTACAGGTGATAAGCAAAAATGAGAATAGAATCGCTAGGAATTGATGTAGAAAAGTTAAAAGGATTGGGATCCAAGGGTTGGTGTTCTTTTCGTAGTTCCTGAAATTAGGTGATAAAATGTGATAAGCTCTTATCAGTGGCCTACCTTATCATAAAGCACCCAATCAATCGCTCAATTGTACACGTCAGCACTCCAAAAACCGTCACAAACATGTAATGCCACTGGATGCACCCCGCAAAAATCAATAATCCCAATTTATCAGTTGACTCTGTTATCAGCATCTTCTCCTCGTTATCAGTCCACATTGGCAGAAAGTTCTTGACCTCAATATCAGCCCTTATCAGCTCCAACTGATAAGCCATAGTGATAAGCTTGGCGAGGATGAGTTCGTACCATAAGCCGAACATTGGGATGCTTATGATGATAAAGTTTCGGTGGAACATTCGGATTTTCAGATAAGTTATCAGGTTGATAGTGACAACGTAAAAAGTGAAAAGATAAAGAATAATTTCAAAGAAAGAGATGAAATATCGAAGGGACATTGGCTCATTGTACAAGTAGACTGGCAGCCAAATGTAGTAAACCGGGGGTTTTTTGATTTTTATAATCATAGAGCCTTATCAGTGATATCAGAGAAGTTATGAAATAATCGGTGGACGAGAAAATCAAACTTTATGTTTATCCGAGAGAAATTGCATGTTATCACTTATCACCTGCTCTAGTCCGAATGGAATTTTCGAGTCGAGCTAGAGTTTAGGTACAACTCTTGTTCCTTATCACCTATGTATTTGTTTGCTTTTTTTCTTATCAGGTGGTCTTATCCTGATAATTTTTATCAGTGATAACGCTCAGGAATCCCAGTCAAAGTTGATGATGTTTATATTCAAGACTTTTATCTTTGACAACCCTTATCAAATCCAAGATTTATTCAATTGCTCAAAGTAGATATCAGTCTCCTTATCAATTTTCTTCTTATCAATCTCCATCGGCTCGACACTTATCACTCCAATTTTCCGCTCGTTTCGCTTCAAATCAAACGTCGGAAATGCACTTCGGAACTCTTGTTTCCACGCCGGAAGACTGTACATTGTCACGAAACATATCAGTAACGGATTCCTGATAAAGTAGTGATAAGAAACTATCAGTGATGAGGGACAACTCACAGAAATAGACAATTCTCTGTAAAATGGCACAGTAACGGAGGGACCAGCTCAAAGATTAGAGCGACAACTCCACCTCCAATGATAACAGTGCTTATAAGAACAGCGTAAACAACACGAGACCCCAACTGATAAAAATAAATATAAGAAAACTGATAAGAATGATAAGAACTGACCGCAATAGCCCGTAAATTCTCCCTGACTTGAAATCTTTGAGAAACTGTAAAAGACTTTCCTCTGCGGACTTTCCATTTCCTTGAGCCAGTTTTCGTTGAGTTTCTTCACAATGAAATACATGGAAATGCCGAAAGAACAGATAATCATCCATATCAGATTACAAGTGATAACACTGATTCTCGAAGTGATAATCAGAAAAGAAAAGGGGAGAGCCGCAGATTGGATAAGGAGAAGAAAAACGATAGGGATGTGGAGGTGGGTGCTGGTTTCGTAGTTGCTGAAGGGAAGGGATTTCGGAATGTCGTAGTGATAACTCACTTGATAAGCATTGAAGCAATGATCCTTTCGGAAACACATGCAACCATTCCGAAAAGAATCGAAAAAATATAATGCCACTCCAAGAAACCGGCAAAAATCAATAACTCCAGACCATCAATTGACTCCAAAATCAGCATTTTCTCCTCGTTATCAGTCCATATTGATAAGTCATTATCAATTTGTAAATCTGGTTTGATAATCTTGAGTTGATAAGCCATAGTGATCAGCTTTCCGATGATCAGTTCATACCATAATCCGAACATTGGGACACCCAAAATGATAAAGTTTCTGTGGAACATTCGGATTTTGAGAAAAGTGCGTAAATTGACGAAAACCACGTAGATTGTGAAGAGGTACAGTAGGAATTCAATGGATGTTATGAAATATCGAAGGGGCATGGGCTCATTGTAAAGGTACATAGGGAGCCAGAATTGATAAGTGGAGTTTATCACTTTGATAATCATTTCTGGCAGCAGAATGAGCCAAAGAGCTCTGATATGAGATCTTATCACCTGCTCCCAATGACGGACTCAGTTTAGCACTCGATCTTTAGGAAGAAAAGGTTCAAACCAAAGCTCAAAAAGTGATCCGCTAACTGGAAAAATGAGGTTCACAAATCAATCGATATCTCGTCAACCTTCAGAGATAGGGAAAAGTGATTAACTGATAAAATGATAAGGAGATGATTACCTATCGATTCGTACTTTTACTTGCTAATTTTTATCAGTGATAACTCCCAGGGCTCAGGGTCAAAGTTGATCATTTTGGTTTCGGGGCACTGAGGCTGTTTTCTATGTATTTCATAAGTGATAACCGTTATCAAATCCAAGATTTATTCAATTGCTCGAAGTAGATATCAGTCTCCTTATCAATTTTCTTCTTATCACTCTCCATCGGCTCGACACTTATCACTCCGATTTTCCGAGCTTTCCGCTTCAAATCAAACGTCGGAAATGCACTTCGAAACTCTTGTTTCCACGCCGGAAGACTGTACATTGTCACGAAACATATCAGTAACGGATTCCTGATAAGAGAGTGATAAGAGATTATCAGTGATAAGGGCAACTCACAAAAACAAGATATTCTCCGCGAAATGGCAAAGGAACGGAGGGACTTGCCAAAAGATTTGAGCAATAACAGAGCTTCCAATAGCTACAAAAGCCCCTAGAACAGTGAAGAAGACACGGGTGCCAAGCTGAAAAGTCATTGATAAGGACTGATAAGCCACTGATAACATACCGCGACGGACCGTAAATTCTCCTTGACCTGGAACCTTTGACTCACTGAAAAGTGGACTTTCCTCGGCGGATTTTCCATTTCCTTGAGCCAATTCTCATTGAGTCGCTTCACAATAAAATAGACTACTGTAGAGAAGACACTGACAAGAATCCACGTGGAATTCCCACTGATAACACCGATTTGATAAGTGATAATGAAATAGGAAAATGGGATAGCAGAGGATTGGGTCAGGAAGGTTAGAATGATGGGGATGTGGAGGTGAGTGCTGGTTTCGTAGTTGCTGAAGGAAAGGGATTTCGGAGTGTCGTAGTGATAACATACTTGATAAGCATTGAAGCAATGATCCTTTCGGAAACACATGCAACCATTCCGAAAAGTGTTGAAAACATGTAATGCCACTCCAGGTAACCGGCTAAAATCAATAATTCCAGACCATCAATTGACTCCAAAACCAGCATTTTCTCTTCGTTATCAGTCCAAATCGTCAGGAAAGTGTCAGATTTTTCAAAATCAAAACTGATAATTTTGAGTTGATAAGCCATAGTGATAAACTTCCCGATGATCAGTTCATACCATAATCCGAACATTGGAACACCCAAAATGATAAAGTTTCTGTGGAACATTTGGATTTTCAGAAAAGTGCGTAAATTGACGAAAACCACGTAGATTGTGAAGAGGTACAGTAGGAATTCAACGGATGTTATGAAATATCGAAGGGGCATTGGCTCATTGTAAAGGTACAGGGGCAGCCAGAATTGATAAGGGGGAGAGGTGGAGTTTATCACTCTGATTATCATTTTCTGTTATCAGTTATTAGAAGAGATTAATCGATATGGGTGAGTGTACGTGCTAACAAATGCATAAGTGAGAATATCAGTTTTTTTGGAAATTCCACCTGTTTCGAAGGGAAGCCTGATTTTTTTTGGATTTTTTGAATGATGTATTTTCTGGAAATTCTTGGGATTTTAGGATTTGTAAAATGTTCTACAATTGAAAAAAAATTGAAAAAAGAATTTTTGAAAAAAAATTTTTTTATCATAGATTTTTTTCAAATTTTCAAGTAACTCCAAAAACTCTGAACTTCTTTATAAAAATCCCAAAAATTTCACTAAAAATTCAAAAAAAAGTTAAAATTCCTCTCGAAACCCCAGTACGATGCTCCAATATTCCGCCATCTCCTCCAAGTGATCGCACTTTATCAAATCGCTAAAATCGCTCAAATCTCATATTTTTTCCCCGTTCTTGAACTATTTTTCTTGAAAAACACAATTTTCTAACAAATTTATCAAGCCCAAAGAGCGTTCAAATCCCTAAAATAAATCTCAGTCTCATTGGCGACAGCTGGAATTTTTTCGAGTTCTCGCTTTTCTTCCACGTCGACTTTTGATCTTCTGAAGGGTCGGATGATGAAATTGAAGTCCTTGAAGAAATATTTTCTCCAAGGTTCAATTCCAGTCACAGTTACGGTACAGATTAGCAGAGGATTTCTGAAAAAAGATTCAATTTTTTTTCAAAAATAAAAATTTTCAAATTTTCAAAAACTCACAAATAAATGCAATTTTCCACAACAAAAACTAGTGCCAAATTGACAGAACTTGGAAGGATGTCCAAATTGATAAGAAATATCACTAGAATATTGATAAAGATGTAGACACCAATCCAAATGATCACTTTCCTGGCGAGCTGAAATGAAAGTTTGGACACCGGGATTTTGGAGCATCGTACTGACCTGAAAAGCCCGTAAATTCTCTTCTAGCTGGAATCGATAAGCAAGGGAATACTTATCAAATTTAGTTTTTCGTTTTTTGAAAGTGTTGTTTTTCAGCAAACTGTTGATTCTAACGTTTACGAGAAGGATTCCGACGTACATCTGGAAGAAACGGATTACTGTAGGTATTAGTGATACGCTCACTATCACTGATATCACAACTACTGTAGAGCACATCCAGACACTTTCCAGAAAAGTTATATGGACGAAAAATAGGAGATAGGTTACTGTAAGGGTTAGGAAGTTGGCGGAGACAAGGATGGAGATGGAGATGTACGAACGACTGTGTTTTTCATAGCTTCTGGAAGATGATTAGTGATAAGAATTAAGGTCTTATCAGTGATAAAGTTGCTACCGGGATTTCGGAGCATCGTATTATTGTCGTCCCGCGCGAGTCACCTGGTGGGTCTCGCCACGAAAACGGTTTCTGGCTGAAATACGGCTTCTAGACAAGGTTTTATTGACTTTTTCTGATGAAAAAACGGGTCTAAAGACAATCATTTCCAACCAAATCCCAGCAGTTTCCACCAATTTCCAGTACAAAAACATGCATTTTTGGGTATTTCGCCGCTGTTTACCAAAAACACCTCATTTTCACCAAAAATCGGTGGAAACTGCTGAAATTTGGCTGGAAATGATCGAATTCATATCAATTTACCCATTTTCATCAGAAAAAGTATCAAAACCTGGTCCAGGAGCCGTATTCCAGTCAGAAATCATTTTCGTGGCGAGACCGACTAGGTGACTCGCCGCGGGTAGGCAATTATACTGGACTACTCGATTTCCCTTGAATTTTTGATGACACTGATAAAGTTTCAGGCCCAACAGATGGTTGAAATGGCTACCGGGATTTCGGAGAATCGTACTTACCCCAGCAAAACCGTTGCAAAAACTCTTTCGAGACAATAGAAAAATATGAAAAACACCATTGACATCATGTAGTGCCAAATCAAGAAACATCCCAAAAACATGTAGAATCCGTCGTCTGGATTATCGATTTTTGGCATTTTTGATTTTTCCGTGCTTGCCCAGCTTAGAAAATGTTGATTTTTTGGAATTCCTAAAAAAAGTTTATTTTTTTTAATTTTAATTTTTTTTCCAATTTTTTCTTACCTGGAATTTCAAAAAATCCATATTGATAAAGGCCCATGAGCCCTTTTCCAATGATAACTTCAAAATATTGTAGAAAATAGAAATTGGAGATAATCGACATGTTCACATGAAAAACGCGCACTTTCCACACGATCCAACACACTCGAAACGTCCAGATAACACTGATAACGGTCAATATCAGTTCTATCAGTAGGAGTGTGAAGTAGAGCGGATTACGGTATTCATGACCGTTGAAGGAGAAGAATGGCACGTAGATGAGGTAGGTTTTGTTGATAAGGAAGATCATCTGAAAAAATAGGGAAAAAATGGAAAAAAATGAAAAAGTAGTGAAGTTTTGAGTAAGAAAATCATACTTTACGCTTGAAAAACTCTAAAATTTTTGAAAATTGTTGCCTTTTTGAAAAAAGAAAATTGAAAAATTTGAAAAAAAATTTTTTTTTCAAAATTTTTTTTAGAATTTTTATCATTTGTGATTAGTTGGAAAACTCTGAAAAAATCCCGAAAATCCCAAAAATCTACGAAAAATTCTGAAAAATTCAAATTCCTCGAAAAAACTACGATGCTCCACCATGGGGTCGCACTTTATCAAATCGCTGAAATCGCTCAAAGACGATGTTTTTTCACCGTTCCTGAAGCAAAATGATCAAAATATAAGATTTTCATAATTTTTCATAAATTTCAAATTGAAAAATCCAAAATCTAAAAAGTTCTGGAGCAAAAACTGGAAAATTGAGAAAATCAGATGTTCAATGACTCGAATTGTTTACACTTGATATGCCAACTGATAAACAAAATCTCACGTCAGTTCTCCTAAAACTTAACACTGACAAATTTATCAGTAGCACCTGGTACTATTTTTCCAAAAAAAAAGGGATTTACCTCCAGCTCCGCAACATCAAAAACCTACGGGATCTCTGACTCGAATCACCTTTGCCCAGTCATTATGACCTATTCATCTCTCTTTTTCTTCAAAAATCTTCTCAGAATCCGCCCCGAGGCTCCGCCCCTTTTTGCTCATCACATTCTTCCACTTCGTTTCATTTCCTTCTTTTGCTGCACCCAAGAACTTTGAAGTTGTGTGAAGTAGATCTCTTGGTCTGACGGGCGAGACTTCAGATGAGCGGATTCAGATGACACTTTAGAGTTCCGTGGGGCGCACTTCCACTTCTGGGGAAGATCGGATAAAAGGGCATTTTTCCAGGGAGAAATCGAGAAACAAACTACGGAACAAATGAGTAGAGGGTTTCTGAAATAGTTAGTTGAGTCGCTACGCAGCTAATTTTTATGTTGGGAGGATACGGAGTCATTGGGGGAAACTCACAAATAAATGCAATTCTCCATGAGATGAATTAGAAATTCTTCGATTGGCGGGAAAATTTCGAAAAAAATTGTGAAGAGAATAATGCAATTTAGGAAAATGTAGATTCCGATGCATAGAATGATCCGCCAGGCCAACTGAAAGATTTGTTATCAGTTTATCACTTATCAGAACAATTTATGGGGAGAAAGAGCGATTTTGAAGTGAAAATTAGGTGAAAATCGGGTGAAAATTGAAAAAAAAAAATTTTTTTCAATTTTTATTTTCAAATTTTTTTTTGAAAATTTTTTAAAAATTAGAACTGTTTTTTAGTGATAACAGACATTTTAGTGATAATACTCACTATCAAATATTTTTTCGAGAAATTAATTTACCTTCAATGCCTTGATATTCTCCTTGACCTGAAATCTGAACGCCAATGTATAAAAATGTTGACTCCGAGTTGAAGATTGGACTTTATTGATTTTCAAATTGATAAGCAAGATGATAATGAAAACCTTTTGAAAAATTGATAATTAATCAATACCTCTTATCACTCACCAAACACGAAAAACATACACAAACCATACATCCGATCACTGTCGGCACAAAAGCAACGTGTTCATTGAAAGTCGCCCAGCTCAGTGATAAGGTGATAAAATGGGAGGTGATAAGGATGAGGAGGGAGATATACGTACGGCCGTGTTTCTCGTAATTGCTGGAAAAATGAAAAATTCTAATTCCCGCTGAAATTTCAGTACGATGCTCCACTATTCCGCTAGCTTCACCAAGTGATCGTACTTTATCAAATCGCTAAAATCGCTCAAAATCTATGGTTTTTTACCGTTCTTGAAGCATTTTGATTGGAAAATAAGGTTTTGCGGTGAATTTTCTTATTTTAAGAGACTAAACACGAAATAAAAAAGTTAGCAGAAAAAAAATGTTTGAAAATTATTCTCCTTACATTTTTTCTCAATTTTTCCAAAATTTGCTAATTTATTATCACTCACCCTGATAACATAGTCGCAATTGCTCTTTCCACACAAAACGAAAAAATAAATCCGATCATTGAATATAAATAATGCCAAATCAAAAATCCTCCAATCAGCATTGGAAGGACGTGATCAATTGAGTCAATCGACGGAATGGCATCTGGATCAGAAGTCCACCAATTCATGAATTTCTTATCAGTAGTAACTCCTCAACAATCATGATAAGAGGTTGTTATCACTGAAAACCCACCTTTTATTTTCAAAAATCCACTTTGATGCAAACTAATCAAACTTCTCCCCAAAAAACATTCCAAATACTGTGAAATATAGGCCACAGCCAATATGCTCATGTTCACATGAAACACTCTTATCTTCCATATCAAAATGCACAATTTGATAGTGATAAGAACGCAGAATATCGAGATAAGGTTCTCCAAAACGATAAAAACGGCGAACATTGGGGATTTGTATTCTTGGGCATTGAAAATGTAGAATGGTAGCCAGAGGTGATAAGAGGAGTTGATAAGGAATATCATGATAACAGAAGACGTTTTTGGGCTGAAAAAGATGAGAAAATGAAAATTTTTCGGTTGGGTAAACATGGTTTTTTCGATCAGACTCTATGCTTTTTTCCTTTTTTTTTCGGAGTGATTTTTGATGTGAATCACGTAATGCAAGGGTGAGTGGGATGACTGATCACAACACATTTTTTGGTATCAGTGATATGTTATCACAAGTTGATATCAAAACAGAAAGAAAGAGAAAGAAATAACGGAGTTTTCTGAGCGACTATTGGGGAGGTCAGAAAACGAAAAGTGTTCTAGGGAAATATGGAATTTTTTTCTGGAAAAATGGCGGTTTTTGGTTTTTTTGTCTGAGAAAACAGGGGTTTTGAGGAATTTTCAATTTTTTTTTTGGAAACTTGTGAAAAAAAAGAGGAAAAAAGTGATTGCTCTGGTTTTTAGAATTTTCAAAAAAAAAAATTTTTTTAATTTTTTCGAATGTTTGAAAAATATTTTTGTTTCAATTTTGCTTTTCAAACTCCAGGAATTGCAAAAAAATTTTTGGAAAAATATTTCAAAAAAATGAATTATTTTTTTAAATCGAAAAATGAAAAAATTTTTTTCAATTTTTAATTTTTTTTCTCGAAATTTTCATTCAGACAAAATGGATTTTTCTCTGGAAACTTTGTAAAATTAAAAAAAAATTCCCATAATCTTTTTTTTTGGAAATTTTTGAAGTTTCAATTTTTAAAAAAAAACATTTTTTTGAAAATCAAAAAAAAAATTTCCTGAAACTGTTCAAGTTCCCAGAAACTCTGAAATAGTGTTATCAGTTTATATCTTATCACTAGACTGTCCCGCCGGCTTCGCCGGCATCCAGTCTAGGTTTTTTGACTGGGAGCCGGCTGCGCCGTCTCCCCGGAACGCCTTCGGCGTCCCGTGACCCCCCACTTTCTAGAAATGAAAAAAGTGCGGACGGACGGACAGACAAACAGACACCACTAGAAACTTATATAATAAGAATGATGATGATGATTATCAATAAAAGTCTGTGATTTGATTTATTCATATTTTTTCCAACTTCAAAACTCAAATTTAAAGTTCAACGTCCTCATAGTACGATACTCCGGAATAACGCGATTTTCAGAGAGAAAAAGATCAAAGTCAAAATCATAACTGATAACACAATCCTTATCACCGTCTTATCACCAGCTGCTCGCAAATTGATTCCAGTACGTATTGGCCTCGTTATTCCGTCTAATTCGATATTCCAGCGGTCGAACACTTGGAGCTCTAGAGAAACGTCTTCTGATTCCCGGAGGAACCAATTGGAGCATTTTAGATTTCCACAAAGGGATGCGGTATACGGTAGGTGGGATGATGTACAATGGATTCCTGAAAAAAATCGTACAATGCTCCGAAATCCCGCTCTTCTCTTACAAGTTCATCAAAATTTCAGAAAATTCCAGAAAGATCCGATGAAGACCTTTGGGGACTAGGTTAGAAGTGACTAGAGAAATGAAAAATGATATCAGAAGCATTCCGATTACTGTAACAATTGATAATCGTCGGACCAGCTGTAAGATTAAGTTACGATGCTCCGAAATCCCGCTGCTCACTTTCAAAGAATTCAAATTTTCCTTTGCTTGAAACCGTTTTCCGAAATGATAACCATAGGATCTGTGCTGCCGTTCTAGACGTTTAGTGACTATGGAATTGTAGATGTAAAGGATCGAAAAAGTCTGGGAATCAGTAAGTGATAAGGAAGTCGCTTATCACTTTATCAATTACCATCAAAGTTTTCGAAAAGGTTATCGCGAAAGTTAGTATGATCTGCAGGTAACTGTACTTCCACTGGATTAGTTGATAAGATAAGAAGACTGATAAGAGATGACTGATAAGAATCATAGAGGTCGAGATGTAGATTCGAGGGTGTTTTTCATAGGTTCTGGAATCAAAAAACTGCAAATGCGCCCCACCGCACACTCACCTAATACAAAAACTCGCCCACATCCTCTCCATAACCAAACATGGAGCAGCTATCGCTATTGATAAGAGATAATGAGTTCGGAGGAAGCCGCCGATGAATAATGGAAGGAACTTTCCGGAAGCTTGGTAGATTCCCGTGGATTTGTCTGGAAAATGAGAAAAAATTTGAAAAAATTTGAATTCATGAAAAAAAGGTTCCTATTATTCACCGATTTTTTTCACCATTCCGAAAATTTTTTCAGTAATTTTGTTCAACTACAAACTTGTTTTTGACACTTTTATCTATTGGAAAAAATTTATTTTAAAGTAAAAAAAATTTTCTTGTTGTTTTTCTTTGAGCTCAAACTTTACTCACTCCAATAGAAGATCACCTAATTTTCACTATTCTTTGATGATTTTTTTCACCGTTTCAAAAAATTTTTCAGAAAATTTGTGCAACTACAAAAATGATTCAAACACTTTCATTTACCGCAAAAATTTTTTTGAAAGTGGAAAAAAAATTCCTTGTAATTTTTCAAACCCTTTTTTGTCAAGGGACACTTCTACTAGAGATAGGGTACCAGTTTCTTCTCACCTTCCATCACCGTGTCCTGAATTGCTATCCAGCCTTCCTGATAAGGAATTATCAGTATCCTAGCAACAAAACACTCAAACCATTGACCCAAAATCGAGACCAATAGAATACTCAAGTTGAAGTGAAAAATTCGAGTTTGGCAGACGATTCGGCAGAATGAAAAGGTTATTATAAAGGATGGGATCAAGGAAATAAGCTCCAGGATTCTGAAAACACTTATCAGCCAATTATCAGTAACCTAATCCAACCTTATCACCCAATAAACGGCCTCTGAAAAACAATCAAAAGTTGGCATTGTCCAAATGGGAAAATAGACGACTGTGATGTTGTGAAGGACCAGACGCATGACGGAAAAATACAATTAGAAGGCTTTTTTCTCTTTTTTTCTAACCAGGAAAAACGCAAAAATTATAATAATCGAGTTCAAGAACAGGTGAGACTAGTAACACTTGCAGGTGAAAATTTAGAGGAAATGCAATAAATTTTGAATGATTTCCCCTTTTTCTGGGAATTTATTTTCGAGTAGGTGGAGGTAAAATGTGAATTATTGAACTCTTTTATTCATAAATGTATCTTATCAGCTTATCATTCCTTATCACCACAACTTTCTCAACTGCTCAAAATGCACATCTGCTAGTGATAATCGTTGTGTTTTGAATGCTGGATGGTCTTCAGAATACTTGGAGAAGACGTGCGTTCGATTGTGAAGACGTCCCGGAATCAGACGGACTAAACGGCGGAACCATCGGGGTTCCACGCAGAAAACGGCTGTGCAGATGAAGATCGGGTTGCTGAAAGGTGAAAAGTGATCCAACTTTCTGGGATTTTTTTTGTGTCTTAGAAATTTTTTTCATTGATTTTGAGCAACTAAAGACTGTTTTGTTAAACAGTTTTCTGTTCAAAAAAATTTATTTCAAAAGGGAAAAAATTATTCTAACCGTCAGGAAACCCTACAAAAAGTCTATGAATCCCGAATTCAACCCTACTTTTTTGGGATTTTTTTCGTAGCTTAGAAAATTTTTTCATTGGTTTTGACCAACTAAAGACTTGTTTGTGACACTATTTTCTGTTCAAAAAAATTTATTTCAAAGAGGAAAAAATTGATTCTAGGCGTCAGGAAGCCCTATAAAAAGTCTATGAATCCCGAATTTATTCCCATTTTTTGGGATTTTTTTCGCCCTTTAGGAAAATTTTTCATCGATTTTGACCTACTGAAAATGTGTTTGTAATATTTTTATCTATTCAAAAAAAATTATTTCAAAATGAAAAAAAATTTTCTCGCAGTTTTAGGACAAGTTATAGCTACAGTAACCTATCGCGAGGCCTAGAATTTTTCTTTGGAAGTTCTAAGCCACCCACCAAGATTCTTGGACTATTGCGCTGATATTGCTTATTACCTGCCCTTATCACTCACATATGAATAAACTTGTCGAGAATCACAAACACAATCAGTGTGCTTTCCTCTGACAACATGTCCAACTTGGCTAACAGGATGGTGATAGCGACGGTTATTATCATAATGGCCACTTCCACGACAATTACGTGGATTACCTGGAAAACAGGAAGATTTTGAAGGGGATTCAGAATATACCAACCTTTAGGGTCCTTATATTCTCTGTCAGCTGGAATTTCACTGATAAGCTATAAAAGTCCACACTTTTCTCGCACTTCTCCTCCAATTGCCTAGTCATTGTCTTGATTATAAGGAAGGTCTGAAAACGTTGATAAGAGACTGATAACAATGAATAAGCTTACCAAATAGGAAAACAAGGTCAGAAGAGCTGCACAAAGAGCCGTTTCGAACACTGATATCCACTGATAAGAAACTGCGAATGCTCCACAAGTGGCAAAGATCTCGGAGAGAATGATAGGGACAGCTGATATCTGACCGCGGGTTTTGTGCTCGTAATCACTCATTAGCCACGTGGCAAAGCATCTTTCCACGGCGACACACGGAAGGGCAAAGCAGACGGTCAGCAGGTACCGTATCCGAAGCCCCGCCCCCAGGACCAGAGGAAATAGGGAATCCATGCTGGAGACGTACTCTAGGGTGTCATCGAAGGTGTATTGGAGCAGGGAATCGGAGGAATGGGTGGATAGGGTGACTGGGAGAAAGCCTTCTTGATATGGAAAGATGAAAAGACGGGAGATGAGAAGTTCGAACCAGTGGAGCATGAAGATCGAGTAGATTATCGTGATGTTGAAGTGGAACAGGTTGGTGCACATGGCCATGTACACTGTGTAGATCTGGAATGTTTTTGGGTTTTTTGGAGGATTACGGTAGTTTGGATAGTCTGCAAACACTAGTTTTTCGAATTTACCAAAAAAAATTTTTTTCGGGATTTCGGAGTTTTTTTTAGAAAGTTCTGAAGATTCAAAAACATCGAAAACTGAAAAAAAAAATGAAAAAAATGTTCAGATTTTTCCATTTTTTTCCAAATTTTTTAGAAATTTTTTTTTGCATTTTTTAGGGTTACTGTAGTTTGGATAATCTGCAAACACCGACTTTTATGCTAGAAACTTGGAAAAATTGTGGAATTCTTTTCAGATTTTTCAAAAATTGAAAAAAATCTGAAAATCTTTAGAAAAAATAAAAAAAAAAATTTTTTTGAAAATTATTTTTTGAGATTTTTCAGTTTTTTTTTTTGAAATTTTTCTGGAATTTTCCAGAAAAAAACAGTTTTTTTTAAAATTATTTTTTTTTTAAATTAGCTCACCATAAGACACCCCGAACAAATCATCAATATTCCATCCAGAAATAAAAATAAAAAGTACAATCCCTCGAAATCCGATGTGGAATGATAGGATTTGATGTAGAAAATGGTGAGAAGAAGGGGAGATGATTGGTTATCAGTGATAAGCATCACAAGTTTTTCTGGAATCAAAGAATTCAAAAAAAGTACGAAAATTTGAGATTTTTGAGCGAAAAGTAGCTTGAAACTTGAAGTAAGAAGGGGAAGTTGAGGCTCTGGGAAAAGAAGAAAAAGTTTGCGGAGGCTATAATTATAATATTTTTCTCTTCTGAGAAATGGGAGAATTCAGAAGCCGGAAACATGAAATTTAGGGATGAGAGATTTGAGAAAAAAGAGGGGAAAAGATAGAAATTTGAAAAAAAAAATTTTAATTTTTTTTTCATTTTAGAGCCTATTTTTAACTGAAAATCACAAAAAAAAAAACATCTAAAAATTTCCATTTTTTTCACTGATAAAAACGACCAAGATCATTGATAAAAAGTTGGGTATTGAACCCCTAGACCAGGTGTCAAAAAAATGCGGAAACTTTTTTTTTCGGAAAATCGAATTTTGCCGATTTAGCACTGACGTACATGGTCGAATGCGTAACTGAACTTTCAGAAAAAAAATTTTCGAAGAAATATGAGTGGGAAGGACATGTTC
Organism: Caenorhabditis becei; assembly: GCA_900536315.3. Classification (NCBI taxonomy): domain Eukaryota; kingdom Metazoa; phylum Nematoda; class Chromadorea; order Rhabditida; family Rhabditidae; genus Caenorhabditis; species Caenorhabditis becei. Next base: position 77,380 of record LR539731.1, on the reverse strand, counting down.
TTTGCGAAATGGACATTGTGTGATGATTGTGGTCAATGAAAAAATATGAGAAAATCATAATAAAAACAGGTGATTTTAGTGGAAAAATTGGAGAAATGGGGTAAGCGAGAATGGGATTTTTCTTAATTTTTCATAAAAACTTGGTTTTTCAGAGGTCAAACTAGCTAATTATTATTTTGAACACTGATAAGAAAAAAGCTAGCAGATTTTTTATTTATTTTTTCCTAGTTTTCCTATAGAAAAATCCAATAACCCTTACAAATTCAAATTGCAAAGACCAGGAGGAAAAGGAATTCTGAATTCCTGGAAAAATAGGAAATCTGAAAATTCTCCCATTGTGATTTTTGAGAGCAAGTGAAAAAAGAGACACTGAAAATGCTTATTAGAGTCACCAAAACAAAAAATAGGCGGAAGTTGATAATGAGCTGGTCTGGGAAAGTGGTTGTTCAGAAGGATTCTGGAGATCAGAATTCCGGAATCTTCAGGTGTGCGCGTAAAATGTGATGCATTGGTGTTTGCAGACTTTCCAAGCTACAGTAACCCGTTTTAAGAGAGGCTCTCTGTAAAACCTGGACTTTTTGTGAAGGGCTTTGGCACAAACGCCGAAAGTATTTCAGATCGGGACTATACTTGGTCCATACATGTATATGGTTGACCTTTTTCGAAAAACAGTACCAGTTTGGTCCTGTACCGTCCCCCCTGTCCAGGGGGTGTCAAAAACGACTTTTCAGGTGAAAAAATCTAAAAAATTTGAAGTTTGAGCTAACTTCGAGAAATTTTTGGTGGGTGTTTGGGGTACCCAGGGAAGTGTACAAAAAATTTGGCGTCTCTCAAAATCTACTAGAAAAATGTTTTTTCTCACTTTTTCACACTCACTTTTTGGTTTTTGAATTTTTTCTCAAAATTTTTCAACTCTTCGATATGGATTTTCTTTTTTTCAATTTATAGCCCTCCATTCAACGGTCATTTTCATTTTTTGACGACCTCAAAAATGCTTGCCCATCCTGAGTTATGACCATTTGAAGTTAGAGCACGTTTTGAGAAATGTGTCACCTCGAAAAATAAAATTTTTTTGTTGATTTTTCTGAATATTGGAAATATAAGGGATCGATAGAGAATTCAATGCTGATCATTTTTGCAGTTGATCACTTTTTCAGATAATCATTCCCTGACGAGATACAGCCGTTTTCCTGAAGGGCACCTCAAGGCGCGGCGAGACGGCCGGTGGAGGGGTGGGCGACACGCCGCCGCGCGCGCCAAAACATGCTGTCCACTGTATCGAGCATAACTCTGGAAGGAAAGACGGGACAAAAAAGTGATCAACTACAAAGTTGTAGAGGAGACGATTTCCTATCGATTTCATGTTTTAAATATAATTTTGGTTCATTTATAAGAGCTACATATTTATTTTAATAACATTGACATTCCAGCTATCTTTTCTCAACCAATTTCAAAGATTTTTGCAATGATAAGATGTGAAATCGATAGAAAATCGTCTCCTCTACAACTTTGTAGTTTATCACTTTTTTGTCACGTGTCTCCTTCCAGAGTTATGGTCGATAGAGTGAACAGCAGATTTCGGCGCGCGCGGCGGCCAGTCGCCCACTCCTCCACCGGCCGTCTCGCCGCGCCTCAACGTGCTCTTCAGGAAAACGGCTGTATCTTGCCAGGGAATGATTTTCTGAAAAAGTGGTCAACTGCAAAAATGATCAGCATTAAATTTTCTATCGATCCCTCATATTTCCAATACTCAGAAAAATCAACAAAAAAATTTTATTTTTCGAGGTGACACATTTCTCAAAAAGTGCTCTAACTTCAAATGGTCATAACTCAGGATGGGCAAGCATTTTTGAGGTCGTCAAAAAATGAAAATGACCGTTGAATGAAGGGCTATAAATTGAAAAAAGAAAATCCATATCAAAGAGTTGAAAAATTTTGAGAAAAAATTCAAAAACCAAAAAGTGAGTGTGAAAAAGTGAGAAAAAACATTTTTCTAGTGGTTTTTGAGAGTTGCCAAATTTTTTGTACACTTCCCTGGGTACCCCAAACACCCACCAAAATTTTCCCAAAGTTAGCTCAAACTTGAAATTTTTTAGATTTTTTCACCTGAAAAGTCGTTTTTGACACCCCCTGGACAGGGGGGACGGTACAGGACCAAACTGGTACTGTTTTTCGAAAAAGGTCAACCATATACATGTATGGACCAAGTATAGTCCCGATCTGAAATACTTTCGGCGTTTGTGCCAAAGGAAGTCCAGGTTTTACAGAGAACGCGTCTTAACGCTTCACTGATCAAATTCCCATGATTCCTATGTTTTCCCTATTCCCTAGGGCACATCACCACCACTTTTGTTATCAATATCAACCTCTCAAATCCCTTATCACCTGCAATCACTGTTATCACCAACAAGCTCCTAACACCGTGCTATTGAATAACTGATGTGTTTTCCGCATGTCTGATCATTGGTTTTTCGGAAAGGTCAACTTAGGATTGATATGATTGAACTGATAATGTTCCAGTGTTCCTTTTTGTTATCCACAGATGCCTGTCAAAGGATTCTCAAAGCCCAACAGGCCTTTTGACCGTAAATCTATAAAACGTGTCATCATTTTGACGTGGAACTTTTTTCCTAACAGAAAAAAGGGGAAGTTGAGTTAATTCCTGAAAATTCAAAGCGTCAACTCAAGAAATGGCAAATTTGTCGGTTTCGACGCCATCTCTCGCACCTCCAGCACTACCGGATCCAGCAAAGTTTCTCGGAAATTCTGATTTTGTGAGAAGAAGTTTGATTGATTTTTTGGGTCAACATTGATTTCCAGATCATTCTTACAATCTTGTGGGGTTTCGCTCTCGGCAGTTTTTTCTTCAACATGACTGCTCTGCTTGATGTCGGGAAATTCGGCGAATTTCGATGGATCAACATCTCTCTAGTTCGTTTTCAAAAAAAAAGGTGATCTTCGGAAAAAGTTCTCTTCTAGGTTTTGGTTTTCGGCGTATTCATCAGCGCAGCGTTCTTCAACAAGGTCTTAATCGGAATTGTCATTCTACCCTTCTGTATCGCATTGGTCGTTGATACACTGATAACAGGGCGCCGAAAGTTGAAAAAGATTCAAGAAAACGGATCGCTCTGGCTGAATTTTCGTAAGATTTTTTTCGAATACAAGCAATCGATCCCTTTTTTTTGAAGATCTCGAAGAGTCTGAGTGGAAGAAGTACGAGCATAAATTCATGATGACACTGTTCCTTCAATTCGCCGCCAACTCTTCTCTCTGCACTTTCATGTTATTCAAAGTGATTGATCACTTTACCGAGGGGAAGCCGTTTATGTAATGTAAATTGATAATAAACAGTTCATTTTTCTTTTTCTTTCATTTTTTTACTAAAAAGAGATCAGCACAAACTGCAAAATATACATAACCGCAGCAGAAATCAGCCCGGAAACCGGTATCGTCAGAATCCAAGATAAGAACACGTATTTGACAGTGTGCCACTTCAAAATTGGGCCTGACCGGACCAATCCAAGCCCGAAAATGGAGCCGACAAGGCAATGGGTCATGCTTTGTGGGATGTTGTAGATGTTGGTGGCAAGGGCGACGATGGCGGCGCCGAATTCCACGCAGAAACCGCTGGAACAAGTAGGTCAAGGGTTACTGTAGCAGGGCTTACGTGGCTGGATTCATTTTGGCAAAGTTGTGCCCTACAGTTCGGATGACACGGATTCCGAGGGTCCAGATACCGAGGAGAACTGCCAAAGTGCACAGGAGACCCACATAGACAGTGATCTGGAAGTTGATATTTGAATCGATTGATTTTTGTCAAATTGATTTTTTAAAATTTCAAAATAAATTTTTTCGGCTAGATGAAAGTGTCAGAATGAAGTTTGCAGTTAAACAAAATTTCTGAAAAGTTTTTTGAAAGGGTGAAAAAAATCGTCGAAAATCAATGGTAATGAGCATCTAATGAGTTGATCGTGAACAAATTTTAACTTGATAGAAACCGACAAGCAAATTTTTTCCACTTTTAAATAAATTTTTTTCAGTTAATAAAAGATGTAAAAAACACTTTTTTAGTTGAACAAATTGTCTGAAAAACTTTTTGAAGATGCGAAAAAATTCGTCGAAAATCAGTGGACGAGCATCTAATGAGTTGATCGTGAACAAATTTTAACTTGATAGAAACCCAAAAGCAAATTTTTTTCCACTTTCAAATAAATTTTTTCCGTTATATAAAAGTGTCGAAAGCAAATTTTCAGTTGAACAAATTGTCTGAAAAATTTTTTGAAGATGCGAAAAAAATCGATGAATAGTTGAAAAGTCACTAGTTTCGAAACGTTACTATTTTTGCTCCAGTACGATGCTCCGAAATCCCACTCTTTTTAAAATCAATCTTCAAAGTACCAAAACTGAGTTCAGAACGACACTCCGAAATACCAGATCAGCGTTTCCATGACTAACCCCTCCAGACCAATTTCCCGAACTACTTCTGTTTTTGACCTAGCCATAAATTAGCTGCAGAAAGTCAGAAATCAGGAACAAAGTGATGGAGAATAAAAAACAAGAACTTGCTAAATTAAGTGTCTAGCCAAGAATATTTCATTTCCTCATTCACTCACATTCAAATTTGTGTTATCGCCCTGATATCCCTGATTGTACATGTGAATCAAGTCCCTGATAGGAGCCACACAGTTTCTGAAAATATCACATCATTAGTTCTTATCAGTTTTCTTATCAGTAACACCTACAAGTTCTCAGAAATCGTTATTACGACTTTTGAGCTTCTGAAGGTTCGTCTAGAAAGTTCTAGACATTTCTAGAAACTCAAAACTATAAAAATAGCTTTTCTGAGCTCACATTGTGCTCATTTGAATGTTTTCATTCCAAAAAGACAAAAAATCATTTTACGCCTTGTTTTTCTGGTTTTCTGCTGATTAGAAGTCTCTTTTTTGCCGAAAATTTCTCATTTTTCAGATCCAATTTTTCAAAGAAAAAAAAGAAGCTTTCCCACCGGTCCCCATGACTCCGTGACTATTTTGGCAAGGCAAGGACTGATTGGATAACCGACATGGATTCAGATGTGAGTAGTAGTCGTCGTGGATTCTGATTCAAAGAACCTTTTTCTTTTTTGTGTTCTTATCACTGCTTTTTTGATAAGATATCACAGTTCAAACTTTTTGGGACCCATCTATTGTTAGGTGTTATGTAGCTCACTAATGTTAGCTAGCCCTATCACTCTTTACACTATCCCCTTATCACTCACGTCACATCATTGGCTCCGTGAGCAAATCCTGCGAAACAGGCTGTCATGACTTGTAGCAGAGAAAACAGTCGGACGGCCTTCTGATCATCATTCCGCATCGGCGGAAACGCCCAATACACCGCTTTCCGCAGCCATCCGCGCGGACGAAGCGGAAAGGAATACGATAGGGAACTGGCTATTCGAGGGAGCTCCGAACTCGATTCTGAAAGATTCTGAAGCTCCACAGATTCAGAAGACCTTCCTCACTTTTCAACCTCTTTCTCATAATGGGTCCCACCACGAAAAGCGCTAGAAACCCTGTCAACACTGCTATCAGTAAAGACACAGCGACTGTAGTCAGGAATGGGATCTCGTCAAATCGAAGCACTGCAAAATTTGATTATGTGATATCAGCTTATCACTGATAAGAACCTCTGCTTCCATCCTGAAGGAATAGCAAGACATTGATGAACACCACAATAGCATAGATGAGAGGGAGTAGGAAAAGACCAGTTTCAACGGGGGATTTCTGGAAAAGGGTTACTGTAGTTTGACCTACTTCACGTTGACCAATTGTGAATTACTATTAGGTTACTGTAGATCGCCCAGTTTGACCTACATTTGACCTACTTTCACTAGTATGATGGAACTACTAATTTGAGGTTTACTGTAGTTAGACCTACTTGATTGGGTTACTGTAGATTGACTTAATTTGACGTGATTCCCAGAGTTTTGTACTGTAGTTTGACCTAGTTTGACCTGAAGTTGACTGGAACCAGTCTAACATACTTTTCCTGCGATTACTGTAGCTTGACCTACTTCCAGTCGTTGTACTGTAGTTTGACTTAATTCATCCTGGTTGACCCACTTCTTTGACTCAGTCTTGTAGGATTACTGTAGCTTGACCTACTTCCTTTGGTTACTCTACTTCGACCTAGTTTGACCCGAAGTTGACCTACTTTTCTTGAGATTACTGTAACTTGACCTACTTACTCACCGCTCTCAACACCGTCACATCCACAATGAAGAATATGAGCAGCGTGAAAAAGGCACTGGCCACCGGACTCAACACCCATACCACTGCCACCACAGCCACCCTTCTCCACACTATCCCATGAACTCCCCGCAACACGAACGAGAAGCCCATGGTGGCGCCAAGAAGCGAATGAATCGAAGACACTGGCATACTGTAGAACGTGGCGATGATGAGCCACGTGGAACAGCCAATGAGCATTGCGATCTGACCAATGACCAACTCATCGGGATTGTCAGCATAACTGCTCGTGTCGACGACTTCGAGGGACTTTCCGGCAGTCCCGGTGAGCCCCGAAGCTACGGAGCCCATCATTTCGACGATGGTGGCCAGGATAAAGGCTTGGGTTACTGTAACTGTGCCGGTGCCCACAGAAGTCCCGAAGGCGTCTGCCACGTCATTGGCACCCATTCCGATTCCTAAAAGGAAACAGACACCGAACAAAAGGGACCATTGGACGGCTTCCTGGAAATTGGAGATGACCTAGATTTGAAGAGGGGTCTTACCAAGTTATAATGAGGAAATGGTTTGTATAAAGTCACGAGTTCTTGTGGGATTACTGTAGAAGTGGAAGTGGTCCAGAAGTAATGAGGATTCAGGACGAATTGACTGTTCATTCTCGCATAACTGAAAACAAATGGAATTAGGTCAAAATACAGTAACCCAGACTGTAGAATGGGTCAAAAATGTCAAACTCAGGCCAAACTACAGTAATCATGCGATTCCTCGACGTAGGTGTAGGTCAAAAGTAGGTCAACTTGCAGTACGTTAGGGCAAGCTATGTCAAAAATAGAACAAGCTAAACGGGCCAGAAATAGGTCAAAAGTAGCTGAAGCTAGGCGGACGTAGGTCAAGTTACAGTAACCTCAAGTTTCCTCAAAATAGGTGAAGCTGAATAGGTCAAACATAGGTCAAGCTTAGTCGGTAGTAAAGCTGAAGTGAGTAAAAAGCAAGTCAAGCTAAGTCATGGGAAAGTAGGTCAAACTGGAGTGCATCCGGTCAAGCTGCAGCTAAGGATTCAGGTCAAGCTAGGACAAAAATAGATTACGCTAAATATGCCAAAAGTAGGTCAAAAGTGTCTGAAGCTAGGTTAAGCTACAGTAATCTCAAGATTCCTCAAAGTGTGTCCAGCTAAATACGTTAAGCTACGAGAACCCAGAGATTTCGCAATTAAAAAAAAAGTTGTGAAAAAGATCAAAACATCAAATTGACCCTGTCTAGAGTAGCAACTATTCCCTTCTTGCTCCCGTTTCCCCCGTATTTGCATATATCGGACAAACACAACTCTGGGCCGTACTTTGTCTGTGTTCTCCACTGTAGTTCGTACTTGTTTATCAAATAAGCACACGAGCGGAATCGACACATGACTCACTTGTTGGAGTACCTGGGAAGTAGACATGCGTAATGGGAAGGAGATCAGAATTCGAAAAGTTAGAAAGAAATGAGAATGACTCAAGGAGCATGTGAAAACAAGGCGGTTCTTATCTCTTATCACTTATCACTCATTCCATTCCATGGGCGATTTCCAGACGATCGAGCAGACGCCAATGGGTAACGAATTGTACCTTATCACTGATTGTGTTTGTGTCTTCATATCACTATCGAGTATCATTGGAAATGCATGGATTCTCTACCTCTTTTCGACGTAAGCTTAACCAAGGAGAACTTGACCTAGTTTTTGTTACAGGAAAAGATTGGATTCGCGGAGGAACTTGAGGATTATTCTGTACATGGCGGGTACCGATATAGCTTTTTCGATAATGAGTGAGTTGTTTTTTGGTTTTGGCGCAAGTTGAGGAGCTTGACGCAGTTATGGTTCGTTGGCGCATTTCTGGTGTCTTGACGCATCAACAGCTCCTTGACGCAATTACAGTTATTTGACGCATTCCTGGTGCCTTGGCGCAATCTTGGTTGTTGGCGCATTCCAGGTGCCTTGAGGCAATTACAGTTCCTTGACGCAATCCTGGTGCCTTGACGCAATAACAGTTCCTTGGCGCAATCTGGGTCTCGTGGCGCATTTCTGGTGCTCTGACGTTATTTCCATTTCTTGACCCATTCCAGGTTCCTTGACGCAATCCTGGTGTCCTGACGCATTTCCCGTTTCTAGAGGCTTTTGCGATTTTTTGACAAAATCCTTGGCGCAACTATGGTGCATTGACCCAAGTTAGGTCACATGTTGCCTTGACGCCTTTCCAGTTCATTGACGCATTTTCAGTGCTCTGACGTCTTGTTTTGGTTCTCATTATAACATTTCCCTTTCTGATCTTGTCTCTGCTTCACTTTCTGATCCTCTGATCTTTCCAGTCCTTCCCCAAGTCTTCTTCATGATCGCCAACTGGCAACCCATCTTCGTCAACTATGACCCATACATCATCGCCGCCACCGGCTGGCCCCTGCCCTTTTTCTTCAAAGTTTCCGCTGGATTGAACTTTGGAGCAGCACTCGAAAGGATTCTGGTGAGTTCTCAAGGAACCGCGACGCGACCGCAACGCATCTCACTTCAGGCCCTGTACTTTCCAATGCTCTACCGGAAAATAGACCATGTCAAGTGCACCAACATCCTCATGGCCATATCAATATTTCTCGGCATTGGTGATACCATTCTGGAGCTCTTATCATTCCGATTCGTGCCTCGGATCAATTGCTCGTCAATCGGATGCTTTGTCAACTCCACGTTCAGAACTTTCTGGGGAGCTTCTAACATGGTAAGATATCCCTTATCACCTAATCAGTTATCTGTCTGGTTCAGACCTGCGGAATCGTTATCATTATCATGAGTATCTTTGTATTTTTCAAAGTTCAAAAACTGGGTCGGCAGACCGGATGGTTGGGGAACACGCCGGCGGAGAGAAAGAAGAACATGGTATTGTTCAGTTCTAAGTTGAGTAGACCGTGGGGTTACTGTAGTTTGACCTAGATTACCGTAGCTTGACCTAGATTACTGCAGTTTGACCTGGATTACTGTAGATTAACCTGGATTACTGTAGTTTGACCTAGATTACTGTAGCTTGACCTGGATTACTGTAACTTGACCTGGATTACTGTAACTTGACCTGTATTACTGTAATTTGACCTGGATTACTGTAGTTTGACCTCTCTGACCTACTTCTAAAAGTCATTCGGTTTCTGTAGCTTCAGCTGTACTTTGACCTACTTTTCGACTGTCCCAGGGTTACACTTTTTCAATCTCTTTGACCTTTTCAAACTCCGTGTTACTGTAGTCTAGTTTGACCTACTTTGGGTTACTTTAGCCTGACCTAAATTCCCTATCTTCCCCATTTCCAGACCACCACCCAAAAGTTCCGTCAAGCCAACCGTACCACTTGCGGTGTTCTGTTCAGCTGTCTCTTCTGCCTCACCATCCCCTCCCTTCTGGTGTCCCTCGTCGAAACAGTTTTCGGATTTTCAGTTTTCGAAAAAGTCGGTCCCTTCTACGCGTGCACCTTGCTGGCCAGTGGTGAGTTTTGTTATCAGTTGATATGATTAGAGGGTGATTGGCAACGTGAGATTTATGAGGAAGGAAGGAAATGGCTGGGGGTAATCAGATTTGTGGGAGGTAGATTTGGAGCAATTGCAAGAATCATAAGATTATTGGATTTCGGGTAGGGTGTACTAGAATGTACTAGACATGACGTGGAAGGATTCTGAATTCTCAGAATCTCCAGAATCCCATTTTTCCAGGCCTCATGAACTGCATAATCTTCCTGATGCTCAACAGCAACATCACCAAATCCAAGCCCACAAGGGTCTTATCAGAAGCGGGAATCACTACGGTCGCAAGCTCCAAACCACTGTCTTCCAGATGATTTATTGATTTTGTTTGAATAAAACTTGCAATTTTGATCTTGTTCTTGAACTCAAAAATTTCAGAAAAAATGGGCGGTGAGCTGGAAAAATTGATGAGAATTTGCAGAAATTGTTCAAAAGTCTGTGAATTTGCACCTTGTGAACTTTACTTTCAGTCTGACAGATTTTTTTGAAGGCAATTTTTTTTCAAAAACCTTCTGAATTCATTTTAGGATATTGTTGCCGTTCCGCGGCGAGTCACCTGGTGGGTCTCGCCACGAAAATGATTTCTGGCTGAAATACGGCTTCTGGACAAGGTTTTGACAGTTTTTCTAATGAAAATGGGTGAATTCCATCATTTCCAGCCAAATTCCAGCAGTTTCCACCGATTTTTAGTACAAAAACATGCATTTTTGGGTATTTTGCCGCTTTTTACCAAAAACACCGCATTTTCACTGAAAATCGGTGGAAACTGCTGGAATTTGGCTGGAAATGATTGAATTCACCCATTTTCATGAGAAAAAGTGCCAAAACCTTGTCCAGAAGCCGTATTTCAGCCAGAAACCATTTTCGTGGCGAGACCCATCAGGTGACTCGCCGCGGGACGGCAATAACAGACTCGTTTGATTTTTTATTCCTAGAGTCAATGCCCCGCCCCCAAACCCTATTCTGGTCTACAGCAGCAGTAGTTGTCTAGTAAGCTGATTGGCATTCTGAACTTCTGGAGCGTGGTGTGGATTCAGAAGTGAAGATCCTGAACGCAAGCAGCGAATGGTGAGGTGAGGTGTTCATAATTTTTTTTAAAAATTTCAGAAAAAACCCAGTACTTCCCGAGTTTTCCTAGTTTTTGAACCCAATGTGCCAGAAATAAACCCATCACATTTTTCCCTCAAAATTCCAAATTCCCAGCTAGAAAATGCATTCAACTGGAATTTTTTCCTTTTTTCCTCCATTTTTTCCAATTATTCTCATTCCCATCAGAGCACAAAACTTAACCTGAAAAAAAAAATTCTTGAAAAAAAAGGTCCCTAAACGTGATCTCTGTTCCACAAAATAAGAAGAACCTAATGAAAAACAGAAGATAGAATTGCAAAGAGAAATTGAAAAAAGCCGTCAGAATATCTGTCCAATTTCATCGAAATGTCACTCAAAAGACACGTCATCAACTCCCTCGTTTTCCCATTTTTCCAGAAAATTCCAGACCTAAACTTGATTATCGATGTCTTGTCCGATAGTGATTCATAAAAAAGAAATTGCTTTGTTTTCTGACCAGCTAACGTTAAGGTCTCTTGGAATAGTGGATAATTGGCCCAGGAATTGGCCTAGTTAGAGCCATCCATCATCTTTCTGCTCCAAAAAGGGGCGGGGCCTGAGCAAAGCGACCTTTGGATTGGGATATGTTTAGATGATGAATATTCATTAGGTTGATGATACATGAAAATAGTGAACTTTGCGCTAGAGCTAAGCCTATTCGGCTCTAGGCTTTCAGGCTTCCAGGCTTTTCCAGGCCGCCTCAAGCCTACAAACTCCCCTTTTTCCCGCTAATTGTCCCAGGTGCAAGACTAGAATCTAATCACCCGATTTTTGAGTCGGAAGTCCGTCCGCATCACGTGTTTTTTGGTGTAGGTTTCTCAATTTGGCCATTTTTAGGAATTTGGCAGTTTTGGTTTTTGGTTTGAGGAAGGGCGGGGAAAATTCCGAATTCCTAGGAAAACAGGTGAATTTTCAAGTCTTTTAGCAGTTTTTAGGATACTTGGAATGTTTCGGAGAGGGTTTACTGGACTCTGCTATTTCGGTTTTTTTGGATACTGTAGTTTGACTTACTACTTTCATTATTCCTACTGTAGTTTGACCTACTTTCTTCGGGTTACTGTAGTTTGACCCAGATTGTTCAATGTCATTGTAGTTTGACCTACATTGCCCTACTATAGGCCACATTCTGCTACAGTAACCCACCCTGCAAAAATGACACATTCGGATTAGAACCCAACTCGTTCACTCCCTCCTCCCTACGAAACTTGATTAGCTCCAGACACTTGTACACCTTGTACACCGCTTATGTATTCCATGAACCCATTTGACGTAATATATTGGCACACTTCCAATCCAATCCAGAAATAGCAAAAATACGGGAGAAGCTTGTGACTATAGTGACACAAGATTAGGTTTTTTGGGAATTAGGGGTTAGAGGGAGGGTTTTGAAATCTAGGAGAGGCTTCAGAAGATGTCATAGACTTCTGAAAGCTCAGGACAACTTCTGGATTCTTCAAAAGACACTAGAATCCAGCAGAACGCTCTAGAAAGCTTTAGAAGGCTGGAGAAGGCTGCAGTAAGCTTCAGAAGGCTTCAGAAGGCTTCGGAAGGTTTCAGAAGGTTTCAAAAGGCTTCAGAAGGCTTCAGAAGGCTTCAGAAGGCTTCAGAAGGCTTCAGAATGCTTCAGAAGCGTCCAGAAGCCCCCAGAAGGCGTCAGAAGGCTTTAGAAAGCTTCAGAAGGCTCCAGAAGGCTTCAGAAAGCTCCAGAAGGCTTCAGAAGGCTTCAGAAGGCTTTAGGAAGCTCCTGTAGAGCTCTGCCGCCTTCTGAACCCCCTATTGAATCTCAAATGAGCTTCCAGAACCCCTCCCTTACCTAATTTTCCCCTAAATTTCCTGCCAATCGCTCTTTGTGCCCATATCATGCCAGTGGGGGTGTCAAAGTCTCCGAGTCCTTGGAGTCAATTTGGAGTTGAAGTCATGGAAAATATGTGCCGCAACTTGATTAACTTTCTCCAGTAAATCGTGCCCACGATTGCATTTCTTCGCCTTCATACATTTTTGTTTTTTGCTCACACCCTCCCATTCTTGTTGACATCTTTTCTTTTTCTAGGTCATGTTGTCCACCATCTTTGGTATATTTTTGGAGATGCTCTTCTTGGAACCATTTTTCGAAGAAATTGGCTCAAAATTTGGGGTTTGGTGTTCAAAATTAGGCTGAAAAGGGCTACAGTAACCTGAAAACACCAGAAATTGAGAATCCTTATCAGTACAGACCAGGTTTTTCTTTATAAAAACCATTAGAAAATACAACATGCCAAATTTTCAGAACTTTTGTGTAAAATAAGGCTGAAAGTGAGCTACAGTAACCCAAAAACCAAAAAAACCCAAAAAAAAAAATTTTTTTTTTGAACATTTGATTTTTTGTTGTGCCACGTGTTTTCCAGTACCCCACAATAATTACTATTATTTCCTGGTTCTTTTTGGTCTCAATTAATTTTTTCGTCCCCTCGGATTTTCTATTTTTGAATTTTTTGTCTTGATTTTTTGGATTTTCAAAAATTCCTTGTTTTTCATTGTCACAGCTCCTAGTCATTTTTTATGCAATTCCAATTATTTTATTTTGGATTTTGAATTATTCAGGATTTCAGAAGACATGCGAATTTTGAATTCTGAATTCTAGATTTTGAAAATTAGGTTCCGGGATTCGCGGCAAATGGAAATAAAAATGAAATTTGAAAAAAAAATTGTTTCATTTTTTTTCTCAACTTTCAAATTGGAAAAAAACAAAAAAATCAAAATTTTTCTCAAATTCAATAGGAAAAAAATACAAAATTTTAAAAAATTTAAAAAAAAATTTTTTTCGTAAATTTACCCCAAAAAGTGATAAGAAAAGTGATAAGAAATCATATATTTTCCGACATTTTATAGTCTAGACAATTCCCAAAAAAAGGGGCACAAATACCAGGAAAAACAAAAAGTATTCAATTTCCCCTGCTTCCAATCACTAACCAATTCAAAAGTTCCCCCAATCCCCTAAAATTTTCAAAAATCACTTTTCAAAAGTGGGCGGAGCCTATTCAAATTCGTATTCTGCTCCTTTTCCGACGTCAATCCTGCGAACGTCTAATTTTCTCGGAAAATGAAAAAACAAGCTTCCTTTCTCATACCCGATTACTCATTCAGTGAGTTGTGAATAGTAGTGATAACGCTTATCACTGATAAGCAATTATTCATATTCCCACCTATATTATTCATCCTTTCCCCTTCATTTTGCTCAGAACATGCTCGTCGATAAACTGGATTTCAGTCAAATGGCAGTTATTTATTTGGTCACTGAACTGTGCTGTTTGACTGCCGCCACATTGAGCTTTGCATTCAATTTCTACATTATTGTCAGTTTTTGGAGGTGAGTTGGGGTGATAAGGATTGATAAGAGAATGGTTTTATCAGTTGGGAACTTTCTTGATAGCGCTTACATTAGAGGAAGCTAGATATTGATTGATTACGATCAGAAGGCTAGTTTTCACACCGGATATCTCGGGAACTATCAGAGATGCTGATTAGTGATCAACTGATAAAATGATTAACAAAAACTTTGCTACAAATTATTAGTTGATCACAAACTGATATCTCCTACAGTTACTCAGATATCGATTGATTATTTTAAGACTGAAACAGCGGGTGACCTAGCTTCCACATTGATTATCTCGAGAACCATGAGATATAGAAAAAAGTTGTCAACTGATAAAATATTCCTTATTAAATTGGCTACAACTTATCAGTTGATCACTTATTTGTATCTCTCACAGTAATCCTGATATCGATTGATTTAGTGGTAGTAGCTGCAAGATCTGGTGACTTCTGAACGAACCAGAACCAGAAGAGCTATCAAGAAGGGCTAAACTTGATCTCTTATCAATTTCTTATTACTTTTCTAATCACCTTATCATTCCAGAAAAAAGATCCCCAACCCGGAAAATCTCCGTCTCGCCCTTTACCTTGCAATCGGAGACTTTGGCTATGCCACAGCAGCCCTCATCCATGTCGGATATCTAGCCGTGAATTGGTCGAATGTCTATCTGGATTACAGTCCCCACTTTATCATTATCACCAACTCATTCCTACCAGCTCATTTGAAAGTCGTAGTGGTGATAAGCTGTTCGATGGCACTGGATCGAATGTTGGTGAGTTTGGAAAAAAAAAGCTCTTTGTCAAAAAAAAGTTTGAAAAGTTCCTTTAGAAAATTTATGTCAGGTTTGAATAAATTTTTTGTTTTAGAAAAATGTGTCAGAATCAACTTTGTAGTTGTACAAAATTACTCAAAAATTTTTTGAATCCCCGAAAAAAAATCGATAATCGATTTTCAGGCAATTTTCTTTCCCGTTTTCTACCGCCGCGTCAGTAAAACCACATTTGCCAACTTGGCAATGGCAGTTGGCTATGCGTGGTTCCTGTTTGATTATCTTTTTCAAATGCTCACAGCTCCATATAAAAGAATGCCGAATTGTGCGACGATGGCGTGTTTTGTGAACAAGACTTTTCTCAAATATGTCAGTTATTCTAATACGGTAAGCAATCTTTTAAAAATTTGCAAAAACTGAAAGCAGTTTAAAAAAAGAATAATTCAGATCGCCGGCTTCCTAATAGTATTCATGAGTTGTTTCGTTTTTGCTGGAATTCGTAAAATTTCCAACCGAAAGATGGGTAACGCGGTGGGTCAACTACCGCCCTTCCTTCCTTTTCAAATTCCTAATCGTCCCATTTTTAGTCGGCCGTCAAAACGACAAATGTGTTTCGACAAGCCAATCGGATTACTGTAGGCATTCTATTCTGCTCATTGTTCTTTGTGACAATTCCAAGTTTATTGGTGACCGGATATGAGGAGGTTACGGGAGTTTCGCTTTTCGCGGAACTTGGGCCGTTTTACATTTGTGCCATTTTGGTTAATGGTGAGTACTGTAACTCGGGATCTAGCAGAGATAGGGGGAAGTGATCAACTGATAAAAGATAGGAAATTTAATAAGGAACATTTTATCAGTTGACGATTTTTACCTAGCTCTAATAGTATTCGAGTTATAACGCAAAACAGAAAATGCGCTCTACTGGAATGCTCACCGTAGCTCGAGATCTAGCAAAGCTGGCAAATAGTTGTCAACTGGAAAAGTTTTTCAAATTTGATAAGGATCATTTTATCAGTTGACAACTTTTTTCTATCACTTCTCTTTCCCGACTTACAAGGCATTTTGAAAGTGCGCTCTGTCGCGAATTTACTAAACTTAAAGAAACCCCTTCGTAACTCGGGATTTAGCAGAGATAGAAAAACTTTGTCAATTGAAAAAACGTTTCAAATTTGATAAGGATCATTTTATCAGTTGACAACTTTGCTCCATCTCTGCTCCATCCCGACTTACAAGCCATTTTGCAAGTGCGCAAACCCCTCCAACTTCTCATTTCCAGGCTTCGCCGACGGTCTCGTGTTCGTAATCGTAAACCATAAAGCCATTGGCTCCACAAACCGCACACTGTCTTCCACGGTGAGCACAGTGCACACCAAACATCGGACCTCGATCGTAGTGGGTGGCACGTCGTCAAGAGTAGCCATGTTTTGATTATTCGCCTGCCCCCCTGATTCGACTTCTACCCCCCGTTATTCCGACTGTTATTTTTGTGTTACCCGATTGTTGAATGCTTTTTGCATCCCCTTCCCCCTTATCACTGCCCTTATCAGCATGAGAGTGTGTGAGCATGCGAGAGAGACGCAGACAGTCATGATTACAGGCCAAGAACACGATTGCTCCGCTCCACCGACACTCCATTGCGGATTATGCGGCTTCGACGACTGGAAATGCAGTTGTTATGGGTCCCGAAGTGTCACAGATTGTTTATCAATAATGGTTTTATTATTATTGATTTTTATTGATTTTTATTGTAAAAATGGGTTTTTACATTGAAAAATAAATGAAGAATACTGGTAAAATAGCATTTTTTTTTTGAAATTTTTTTTTTAGAAAATTCCGGAAATTCCAGAAATTTAAAGATAATATTTAAGATAATACCATATTATGGAATAAACACGCTGAAAATAAGGAAAAAATCAAGAAAACATATTTACAAAAAATCACAGATTTTTGAAAATTTTCCAACTTTTTTTAAAATTTTTTTGAATTAAACAACCTAATTTTTTAAATTTATGTGAAAATTTCCATTTAAAAACAAAAAAAGATAAAAATTACGAATTAAAAAAAAAAAAATTTCAGATTTTTTGAAATTTTCAAGAAATTCGAATTCTCACAAATTTCAGTTCAATTTTATGAAAAACCAAAATAAAATCGAATAAAACATTTGGATTCATTTCTCTAAATTTTTATTTAAAAACTCAAAATTTTCTGGAAAAAAAAATTCTGAAATTACAAAGCCCCCTACAGTAACCACGTGGCGCCAAACCGCAAAACAACCAAGCCAAAGTGTACTAAACCGAGAGACCAAGTGTAGTCTTCAATGTAATCACAACACTACACCGAACACGGCCACACTGTACCCTTATCAACAACATAAGACCACTGCGCCGCCGATTCTTTCTTCTCAACTATTACCCGATGACTTTTCTAACCAATTGGTCTCATTTTTAATGAATGTGATTTTTTTTAATTTCAAGTTTCACTTGAACTTTGTTTGAAATTCAAAATTTTTTCAAGATTTCTTTTTCAGGTTATCACAACTAAAGAAAAAATCAATAATGACCCCGTCCACCAAGCCAAAGGTATACATTGTCGGCGTCGGAATGACCAAGTTCTGTAAGCCGGGAAGTGTCGATTGGGACTATCCGGACATGGTCAAGGAGGCCGTGCAGACTGCGTTGGATGACTGTGGAATGAAGTATTCGGATATCCAACAGGCCACCGTTGGGTACCTTTTTGGAGGTGAGTCAGGAAGGCGTGGGTTCAAAATCCTTCACAATTTCATTTTTCTACGATTTTTTCCCCATTCACGGCGACCATATCTTCCAATGCGACGATGCGTGTGGGAGACTGACGCATTTCTGGTAGCCGAGTCACGCAAAAGACGCCTTCATTTCACCAATTTTCGTCACATATTTCCCTCAAAAATTTGAAATTCCCGCTGAAAACGTGAAAAAAAGGCTCTCAAGAGGCTTTTTTGACTGATAAGAGCACTGAATCTGGCCTAATTGGCCCACTAAAAACGAATCAACTCGCTTCAAACTGAACGTTGTGCGTTCTTCCTGGTACCATTCGATTCCCCTCAAAAATGCGCACAAAAGTTAGCGATTGAAAACGAGTCACTGCCTACTCAACCTTAGTTATTGGCAGAAAACCAAATTTTCAGTGCTAATCTTAAAAAAGTTTCAACTCCCTTCAAAATTGAAGCTGTGGGTTCCTCGTGGTACCATTCGATTCGTCTCGCCAATGCGCACAAATGTTAGCGATTTAAAATTGTTTATTGGTTGCTTCAAGCTCCTTTTTTGGCTAAAAACCTACTTTTCAGTACCAAAGTTAAGGAAACTAGTTTTTCACGCGGAAAATACGACGCTTTTCGCTCTTTTTGGTCATTGGAAGATATGGGGACCGTGCCATTTCAAAAAATTTTTCCGAAATTTTGTACAACTGCAAAATTAATTTAGACATCTTTATCTAGCACAACAAATTTATGCCAAAGTGGAAAAATGTTCTAAACGGTTTTTTATCAAGTTGAACTTTGTGAATGCAAAATTATAAATACTTTATTTTTCAAAGTTTTGACGATTTTTTCCGTCGTTTTAAAATTTTTTTTAGCAATTTTTGTCAACTGAAAAATTGATTTCGACGCTTTTGTCTGGCCAAAAACATTTATTTGAAAGAGAACAAAAAACCTCCTTGAATGGTTTTCTAGCTCAAACGTTTTGGGGTTCTTCTGAGATTCAGATGACTCCGGAATCCCAGAATCCCTATGAAAATCCTCTTTGCAGGAACCTGTTGCGGCCAACGTGCCCTCTATGAAATCGGCCTTACCGGAATCCCAATCTTCAACGTCAACAACGCCTGCGCTTCTGGATCTTCTGGGCTTTTCCTGGGAAAACAGATCCTTGAAAGTGGTACGTCTCCCCCTCTCCATATCACATCTTATCACTTTATCACTTCAGGAAACGCCGACGTTGTTCTGTGCTCTGGTTTCGAGAGAATGGCCGCCGGCTCACTGGAGAACTTGTCGGCTCCGATTGACGATCGTGCTATCAGTGTTGATAAGCACATTTCCGTGATGTCCGAGACTTATGGTCTGGAGCCGGCTCCGATGACCGCGATGATGTTCGGAATGGCTGCAAGGGAGCATATGGAGAAATATGGTAAGGGAATCTGGGGAAATCTAGGTCAGACGTGTCCCTCTTTGCAGGATCCAAACGCGAGCACTTTGCCAAGATCGCCTACAAGAACCACCTTCACTCGGTCAACAACCCGAAGTCCCAATTCACCAAGGAGTTCTCCCTTGACCAAGTGCTCAACGCCCGTAAGATCTACGACTTTATGGGACTCCTCGAGTGCTCGCCGACTTCTGATGGAGCCGCTGCTGCCGTTCTGGTCTCCGAGAGATTCTTGGAGAAGAACCCGAGACTCAAGAGCCAGGCCGTTGAGATTGTCGGGTTGAAGTTGGGAACTGATGAACCGTCCGTGTTCAAGGAGAACTCGAACATCAAGATGATCGGATTCGACATGATTCAGAAGATCTCGAAGCAACTCTGGCAGGAGACCAAACTGACCCCCAATGATGTGCAGGTCATTGAACTTCATGACTGCTTTGCTCCGAATGAGCTCATCACCTATGAAGCCATCGGACTGTGCCCAGTCGGAAAGGGACACACTATTGTTGATAAGAATGATAACACTTATGGAGGAAAGTGGGTCATCAACCCATCCGGAGGACTCATCTCCAAGGGCCACCCGATCGGAGCCACCGGAGTCGCTCAGGCTGTTGAGCTGAGCAATCAACTACGTGGAAAGTGTGGAAAGAGACAGGTTCCGAACTGTAAAGTCGCCATGCAGCACAACATTGGAATCGGAGGAGCCGGAGTCGTTGGGCTCTATCGTCTTGGATTCCCGCAGCATGCTCAATCTAAAATCTAAACTTTTTTTTTGATTTCCTGTAGTTTTTATGTGTATAAGTGAGGAAGAAGTAAATAAATAAAATTAACTTTTTTAAACGATTTTTTTCGGACCTTCAAAAATTTTTTCAGCAATTTTGTCCAACTACAAACTTGATTTTCAACTTATCATCTAAGTAGAAAAATTTATTAAAAAGTTTGAAAAAATCTTCTTGAGCGGTTTCTATTATGTCAAACTTTGCTCACACTAATTGTGAGCGTTAACACTTTTCAATGATTTTTTTTTCGTACCTTAAGAAATGTTTTCAGGGGTTTTGCTAAACTGGAAACTGATTTCCGACACCTTCATCTAGCTGAAAAAAATTATTTCAGAATTTTCATTGTTGTCTCTTCCAGCCAGAACCCGTTTTCGTGGCGGGACCCATCAAAAACTGTAGCACCTGGATTTTCAGAAGACGTGAGATTCTGAATCTAAAACCATCGAAATCTCATTTTCTCCTTGATTTCCCTCATTTTTCCCCAATTTTCCTGATGATTCACAGCTTTTTGCCCCGAAATTTCAGAAAATCATACATTAGTCATACGCGAATGTAAACATATCCCTTTTTATCACTGATAAAGGGGCGGAGATTGCTAAAAGTGATAATGGGAGGAAATGCGCGTTGAAAGGAGGAGATAAAAGCAGAAAAAACGGGGAAAAATCAGCATTCTCGTCTTTCTCCACTGGTGCCCTGCATTATGAATCATCAGGATTTTCTTGACTTTTTCCGACTTTTTCATATTTTTATCAGCTAGACCTCATCACCTTATCACCAAACTATTATACATTGATAGAACATTCCAAGCTGATAACTTTATCAGTTGATCTCTTATCTGTAGCTCTAATGGCTCAAGAGTTATGAATCAATCACTTTTTCCAATGAGTCATCCAATTCTCCTCATCTTTGGCAATACGAAAAGACTCATAACTCACCAAATCTTTATCACCTTATCACTTGACTACTTTCATCTGATAGAGGATTCAAAATAGATCACTTCATCAATTGATCCTTATCAGTAGCTCCAACGGGTCAAAAGTTACGAATCTGTCACTTTTTCTCAATGACTCACCTCATTTCCCACATGTTTCAAAGGGGAAAAGGCTCACAATTTTTTAAATCCCTATCACCTTATCACCAGACTTATATCAGTCGATAGAGCATTTCAAACGTATCACTTTATCAGTTGACGTCTTATCAGTAGCTCCAACGGGTCAAAAGTTACGAATTCATCATTTTTTTTCCTATGACTCACCTCATTTCCCACATGTTTCAAAGAGAAAAAGACTCAAACTTTCTCAAATCTTTATCACTGTATCACCAGACTTATATCAGTCGATAGAGCATTCCAAGCTGATAACTTTATCAGTTGACCCCTTATCACTAGCTCAACTAGGTCAAAAGTTGTGCTATGATTCATCCCTCGCCGTTTTCGCAACAAAACCTTGATATTATCGTTGCATTTCGAAATGACAGTGCGGCGCACTTTTTTCCGAACGACACTCCGCGATATCTCGCCACGAGCGAAAGCGCCTTTCGGGCGGGATACTGTAGTTTTTATTGCGAATTTTCACTTTTTTCATTGATTTTTTACCGATATACACCGGAATAATCATATTTTATGATTTTTATGCAAAGAAATTCGGAAAAACGCGAGAAATCGGTAGAAAATCAATGAAAAAAGTGAAAAGTCGCAATAAAAAATTACAGTATCCCGCCCGAAAGGCGCTTTCGCTCGTGGCGAGATATCGCGGAGTGTCGTTCGGAAAAAAGTGCGCCGCACTCTCAGTTCGAAATACAACGATAACAACTCTTATCACTATCACCTCTATTCCAGGGTAATGGTTCCGTTCACCAAGAAGCCAAAGACCTTCAAGACCTTCACCATCAAGGTTGTCAAGTCCCCCGACGACAAGACCGTCTACACCATTTCCCGCCCGACATCCCTTCCCACAACTGAACTTTGCGACGACGCCTTCAGTCGAATGGACCATTGGGACAACGAGCTCTATTATGACCTCGAGAATCAGAATATGGAGGATCTGATTGCCAGCGGGGATTCTGGAGACTCGATTCGTCAAAAGTGGGACACCACGTGTCACTGGACCGAGTTCCAAGAGCAGAACGTCGGGATTCAGAAGGCGTGGGGAAAAGTTGTGGAGGCGGAGGAGTGGTTCAAGACGGTAACTGGATCATTGGACGTCTGGAGCCAGGGACAACGTGAACATTTTGGAGCCCTGGGTCCACGTGAGCCCTTTGGACCCCCTGGATTCACACGTGTGTTCCCTGGGACCCTGCCTTGGCCATTTGGGACCCCTTGGATCGATGGGACCACCTACTACCTTCCCGGAATGTTTGGACCGTCTACTTTTGGGTTCGGATACGTTGAAACTCCAGGGCTATTCTATGGACCACCCCCAGGGATTCCGACGCCGCCGGGTCTTTGTGCCAGAGCTGCTCCACTTTTTGGCTATCCTACCCTTGACACTTTTCAACCTTCTGAAGCTCCTGAAGCCCCTCAAGTCAAGAATGACATTTCGAACCCCTACCGTGGCCTTCGTGATCTTCTGAACAATGCTCCTGAAGCTCTTCGTGGGATTCTGAAGCCATCTGGGTCTTTCGAAGCGGCTACTATCAAAAAGAAGGTCAAGTTCGACATTGCATCGGATTCTGAAGTCGTCAAGTCACCACTGGAGAAACTCTACGGATTGGCGATCGATGTGCTTCTTGGGGATCTTTCGGAGCTGATGTGAGCTTTTGGGAATATATTGGGAAATTGGGACATTTCATGGATTTTTGAAAATAAATTGAAAATTTTGAGGAAATCTAACTTTTCCGACCAAAAAATTTGAAAAAAATTTCAAAAAATTCCAGATTTTTAAAATCAAATTTCATCAATTTTTGGCAATTCTCGAAAAGTTTTTTTTTCGAAATTTGTTCTGAAAAAATTGTAAAGTTTTGTAAAATTGTTGCAAAAAATTCAAAAAAATGCCAACTTTTATGTCAAAATTACATGATTTTTCCCAATTTTCCTTAATTCTTCCCCTGGATTATATCCTTTTTTGTTTTTTGAAAACTTGTGAAAGTTTATGATTTTTCTGGGAAAAACCGAAGATTTCAAAATTTTCGAAAAAAAACCAATTTTTAATTTTTTGGTCGAATTTTCCCAATTTTTCGTGATTATTCACAATTTTTCTCCCAAGCTCTATAATTTTCGCAATTTTTCGAAATTTCTTTCAAATCCCACCTTTTTTACTGTGCTTTTCCACCCCTACCCACATTGCCCTCACAGAGTACAACGACTACTGTCCCTCACTGGTCTTGTCACTGATCCTTCTCTTGTTCTCTTGTGATACGGTTTTTCCTGTGATGCTCCGGTGAAATTATATAATGTCCACCTCAATTCCACGTGTTTTTGTAGCTTTAATTCGTTTCATCGATAAATTCTGTTCGTCTGAAACATTGTAATCTGAAAAAACTGACAAGGGAAATCCAATTACTCGAAGTTTGAGAATTCGCTATGAATTTTTGTATCGATAGTGTCAGAACATGTCCTGAGAATTGATATACAAAATGATTTCTCTATACTATCACTAAGTTTATACGTGATTCACATCCAATCAGCTATGTTGTGATATTTCTTCCTATATAAGCCATAACGTCTAACAATAAATATACACTGCTCAAAATAATGTTAGCTTCACTTTTCGAAATTGACCTAAATCAAAAACGTGGCATTTTTGAGATAAGGTCTCTGAAGGAAAAATGTGTCTAATCCATCAACATAACAGTGAGGCTATCATTTTTTTGAATCGCGAAAACCCGATTTTGCAGTTATTCGAGATATCTGATGACCTACTCATTTTATGACCACCCAGTTGGGACAAATTGTTATGTTGATGGATTGGGCACATTTTTCCTTCAGAGACCTAATCTCGAAAATGCCACGCTGTCGATTTAGGTCAATTTCGAAAAGTGAGGCTAGCATTGTTTTGAGCAGTGTACTTCAAGAGAATCCTTGGTGTCTCCTACGAGAGAAAGATACCTTTCACAGATAGATTCAAGGTCGCTGATTACGATAATCATAGTGGTTTTCAACGCAAACATCTGTATTCTGAATACTGACGTCTTCAAGTTTTGTGTCGAAATCGGAAAGTTTTCTACTTTTCGACCAGGCCTCGTGGCCAAGTCGGTCAGCTACGTGTGATTAGTATGGTACATAGTATCTTCATAAAAAGGACTTCTTGTACAAAAAATTAAAGAAAAAATGAAAAATAGCCGTGTGAACAGGCTTTTCTATGTAGATTTTCAGTAAGATTCTTGAACATGTTCACTGACCCCAAGTTCCAAAAATGATTTATACATATTTAGGTAGATGACTCATCGGCTCTCTATTTCTCTTTCTTTTCATCCTCCTTCAATCCAATACAATTTCAAATTCCAAATTCATCCTCCTTCCATTGTCTGTTTCAATTCTTCTCATCAATCACACCTCCAGGCGCGCCTCCATTTCTTATTTGCATTTCTCTCCTTCACCTCACGCTGAGAACATTTCTATTTATTCCACCCGACAGGGTGACCGATGACACCCCATTTATCTTCTGCTCCGCCCAAATTCCGTATTCCGTCCGATGTCTTACTATACTATTCATTCTTACCGTTTCACCAGAAAGCGGCATGTTGTTCCACCAGAAGGTGGATATTTTTTTTTATTTTTCTGAAGTTTCTGTATTTTATTAATATAACACCGGATTAAAGCCGATACATTTTGGCGAAACGATGCGACAAGATCTATTCCGAAGGTGAGCTTTCAGTTTTTATTTTTCGAGTTTTTTAAACAAATTGTTGCCAAATCTCCAAAGGCTTTATAATAGTAGTAGGGTGTTAGGCGCATTCTTCCCCCAAAAAATGCATTTTTGTCCCTATTTGATAAATGATCATCAGTGATTATCAGAAAAGTTTCTATACAGTGATATCAAAGTTTTCAAATCACCGACCCTGAGGAGGCTAGTTGAAAACTTTGAGTCCTGATCAATCAATCAGCTTCAAAGTTTTCCAATTAGTGATAAAAATTTTGTGATAAGCGATAACCGGAAAAAAAAACCATTACCTTCTTTTCCAGATCCTCTGACAGTCCCGCCGGCGAGTTTGAAGTGAAGAGGGAGAAGACCGTCGGACGACACCTTCGTGACATCCCTGTGGAGAAGCGTCCGTTACTCTTTCAACAAAGTGCAAGGACAGACCCTCCCGGATGGTGTCATCGTCGACGCGACTCGCCATCTTTTCCCAGCACAACTCTTTGTCAGAGCGAGGTATGACATATTTTTGCCGGCTGTCACCTGGTGGGTCTCGCCACGGAAATGGTTTTTGGCTGGAATACGGCTTCTGGGCTAGGTTTTGGCAGTTTTTCTCATGAAAATGGGTAAAATCAAGCGAACTCAATCATTTCCAACCAAATTCCAGCAGTTTCCACCAATTTTCAGTACAAAAACATGCATTTTTCGTTATTTTGCCTATTTTTACCAAAAATCGGTGGAAGCTGCTGGAATTTGATGGGACTTGATTGAATTTACGTCATCTCACCCATTTTCATTAGAAAAATTGGGCAAATTTTGTCCAGAGGCCATATTTCAGCCAGAAACCATTTTCGTGGCGAGACCCACCAGGTGACTCGCCGCGGGACGGCAATAATGGGGGTTTTTTTTAAATTCAAAACATATGTCCCTTTTGTTTTGACCACTAGTGAACCGTTATTAATCGGAACTTTATGTAAATTTTCACCGAGAAGGATTTTTCTCTTCAAACAGTCTGACTCGAACCCTCGTGTTTGGTCGCTCTCTCAAACATTTTTTAAAATATTTTTTCAAATTAATTTTTTACAAAAAGTTCTACAGAATGAGAATGGTACTTCCATGGCAAGAAGATGAACCAGCA
Organism: Caenorhabditis becei; assembly: GCA_900536315.3. NCBI lineage: Eukaryota > Metazoa > Nematoda > Chromadorea > Rhabditida > Rhabditidae > Caenorhabditis > Caenorhabditis becei. The sequence continues at coordinate 51,509 of LR539731.1, read as the reverse complement.
GCGCCGCCGCGTCTGACTGTGCCGAGGTATCTGGTAGCCCCAAATGAGTGCAACGACCAAATGGCGGTACAACGAGCGCTCGATCGCATGGCCTGCAATTTCTCATTATTTTATTTCGAATTTACCTGTCACCGTACCACGACTTTAAATCTTAACCTGATACTTCCTCTCTAATAAATCTTATTAAATTCCAAACCGTGTTTTAAGACACGTTATTCATAAATGGTGAATAACGTTATGCACCGGAGCCGATTTATTTTTTGATCGGGATGATATTTTGCATAGTGATAGTACATGGGTCCCTGACTCCAAAAATACAACTTTTGGATTTTTAGCTCACCGGCTCGCGGAGCCCGGAGCAAAAATGTGCTCAGAGAAAAGTTGTCCGAACGCTCTGAAAATTTTTCTGCGTAGGTTTTTCAACACGTAGAACTCAAAAACAATATTGAAAACTTTTGAAAAAATTTTTGAAAAGGGGCTGTAGTAGTAAAAAATCAGTTTTTTTGCTCTCCTGAAAAATTTAGTATGGGACGTGCAAAAACGGATTGCACCATCGTTTTCAGCGCACAAAAATACGTCGATTCACTATGAAAAATCAAAAATCGAGGAGGACAAAAGTCGAAATTTTTGCCGATTTTCATATTTTTACACTGTTTTTCATGAAAATTTTTGGTTTTTTGAAGTTTTTGAGAAATTTAGTATGGGACGTGCAAAAACTGATTATCCCATCGTGTTCTACGCCTAAAAAGACCCCTGATGAGCAACTGAAATCACTATTCGAAGGGGTCAAACATGATGATGTCAGGTTTCTGAAAACCAACCATCAGCTACTTGTGGATTTCTGTCTTTAGGAGACTGTCTGGACCGAAATATACATTGCTTCCATCAGAAAATGACAGCTATGGGTCTTTATAACCAAGTTGCAACATCCCCTACCTTCTAAAAAGTTTTCCTGAATTTTTGTGATTTTTCATTTTTCGACTTGGAAAAATTTCAAAAATCAACAGGGGGGACCCCATTGATCAAAAACTCAAAAAATCGAAATTTTCTAAAAATGTTTCCAAAGTGATTTTTGGTCATTTTGGATCATTTTTAGCATAAAAATCACTTTGGAAACATTTTTAGAAAATTTCGATTTTTTGAGTTTTTGATCAATGGGGTCCCCCCTGTTGATTTTTGAAATTTTTCCAAGTCGAAAAACGAAAAACCACAAAAATTCAGGAAAACTTTTTAGAAGGTAGGGGATGTTGCAACTTGGTTATAAGGACCCATAGCTGTCATTTTATGGTGGAAGCAATGTATATTTCGGTCCGGACAGTCTCCTAAAGACAGAAATCCACAAGTAGCTGATGGTTGGTTTTCAGAAACCTGATATCATCATGTTTGACCCCTTCGAATAGTGATTTCAGTTGCTCATCAGGGGTCTTTTTAGGCGTAGAACACGATGGGATAATCAGTTTTTGCACGTCCCATACTAAATTTCTCAAAAACTTCAAAAAACCAAAAATTTTCATGAAAAACAGTGTAAAAATATGAAAATCGGCAAAAATTTCGACTTTTGTCCTCCTCGATTTTTGATTTTTTATAGTGAATCGACGTATTTTTGTGCGCTGAAAACGATGGTGCAATCCTTTTTTGCACGTCCCATACTAAATTTTTCAGGAGAGCAAAAAAATTGATTTTTTACTACTACAGCCCCTTTTCAAAAATTTTTTCAAAAGTTTTCAATATTGTTTTTGAGTTCTACGTGTTGAAAAACCTACGCAGAAAAATTTTCAGAGCGTTTGGACAACTTTTCTCTGAGCACATTTTTGCTCCGGGCTCCGCGAGCCGGTGAGCTAAAAATCCAAAAGTGGTATTTTTGGAGTCAGGGACCCATGTACTATCACTATGCAAAATATCATCCCGATCAAAAAATAAATCGGCTCCGGTGCATAGGCCTAGTGGCCATTGTTGAGTATTTACAAATAACGTGTCTTAAGAGTAGAAGAACCAAGACATGAAAATAAAAGAAAATTTTTATAGAGAAACTCTGTCTTTTGTGCATCGCTATCCGCCTGTGAAGACACTGAGAATGCGCCAAGCTTTTAGAAAAGCGCCAACCTGCAACAGGTACTCTGAACCATAAATATTCCCCCCAATTATCAAAAAATCGGTAAACTCTTCCCAATAACCCTTTTTCCAGATCCAATTTCCCCCTCAATTACAGCCAACTTCCCTTTCTCTGCGTCTCTCCTCTTCGCACACTCTCTCGCCGCGGTTCTCAATTTCATCCGGTTACTGTCAGCCATGAAAACACCTAAATATGTCAAAATAAATCCGCATCGACGGAAGGGGTTGACCTCGGGTATTATGAAAAGTGAAAAGTGTCGGGGAGGCAGCCATTCTTTCTTTTGTCACTGATTCTGAATCTTTTGAATTCTGAATCTTTTGAATGTGTTAGAATCAGAATTCAAAAAATCAAAGTATGATAGGCATTTTTCTCATATCACTTATCACTTCAACTGTAAATTGTGACTATGTAAAGTTGCCTGGGAATCTGGATATTCCGGGACTGAAATTACAGTCTGGGTATTTGGATGCCAATGAAAATGGGACACAGAGAATGTTTTATTTGTGAGTTTGGAAAGTTTTTGAATAAAATTGAAATTTTCATATATGTTTTCTTTCATTTTTGAAATTTTCAAAAATTCGAAAATTTTGACAAAAAAAATTGAAAACTGAAAAAAAAAATTTCAAAAATTTTTTTGTTTTTTTTAAAATTTTTTTCGAATATATATAAAATTTTCACAATAAGTAATTTTCTTTTGGCATTTGAAATTGGTTTTCCGAATTTAAAAATACGGAAAACCAGAAAAAAAAAATCAAAATTCAAATTTTGAAAAAAAATGAAATTTTGGAAAATTTTTCAATTTTTTTTACAATCAGTAATTTTTTACAGTCTTGGAAACTTGTTTTCCAATTGAAAAAAAATTGGCTAAAATTTGGAAAAAAAATTTTAATTTTGAAAAAAAATTCAACATTTTCAGAGAAAAAAATTTCAAAAAAAAATTTTTTTCAGATTTTTTATTCATTTTGTAATTTTTTTAGCTGTTGAAATTGATTTTTCAGTCTTCAAAAATGCTGAAAAAATTGAAAAAACATTCGAAAATTTCCTTTAAAAATTGTTTCCATTTTTTTTCATCACAAACTTTCCAGCCTCCTCGAACCCCGCGACGTTCCCTCATCTGAAGCCCCTCTAATCATTTGGTTCAACGGTGGACCCGGATGCTCTTCTCTCAGTGCATTTTTTGAAGAATTCGGCCCAGTTTACCTTAATTTCGATGGAAAGTCATTATTTGAAAATGAGCATTCCTGGTATCATGTGGGTTTTTTCCAGAGCTTTTGGGCCTAGATTTCCTTAATTTTTTTTTCAGAAATCCAACATTCTATTCCTTGAATCCCCAATTGGGGTCGGTTTCTCGTATGATAAAAATGAGAAAAATTACACGAAAGCTGATGACGATACAACTGCAAAACAGAATTTCCAGGCGGTTTTGGACTTTTTTGTGAAGTAAGTGAAAGTGTCGTAAGATATGGTGTACGGTACGCAAACACCGAATTTAATGGAAAAAAGGCGTAAAATGAGATGCAAAACTATCAAAATTTGAATTGCCGTAAAGTATGATGCAAAGTCCGCAAACACCAAAACGACAAAAAAAGAAAGAGCTGAAAACCCTCTAGAAATTTTTTTTCATTTTGAAATAAATTTTTTCGGTTAGAAAAAGGTATCAAGATCATATTTGTAGTTGATCAAAATTACTGAAAAATTTTTTGAAAGGGAGAAAAAAATCCTCGAAAATGGAAAGTTACGGTATGCGCGTAAGATTCGATGTAAAGTCCGCAAACACTCAATTTCCATTTTTGCTCGTCAAATCCAGTGCCAAGTCCGCAATACACCACAACTTACAGTAAACACCCGGAATTCGCGTCTCATGACTTTTTCGTGGCTGCCGAGTCGTATGGTGGTGTCTATGGACCAATGTTATCAGCACTGATAACAGAGAATATTCATGAGAGGGAGTTTCCGAATGAGAACTTTAAGGTAATAGCTTATCACTGATAAGAGATCAAAGTGATTTTCAGGGTCTAATCATTGGAAACGGTTATATGAATGTGAAATTAACGACTAACACGATGATTTTATGGAGTGCTTATCATGCGAGGACTTCTCCGGAGTATTGATTTTTTCTTATCATTTTATCAGTTGATTTTTTCAGTGAATGGGACGCCATAAAAGCCAAATGTAAAACTACTGGAGCCCGAGACGTTGATGAATATGATTTTATGGTAAAAAGACCAATAACAGGACCTTTTTTTGACCATTTGGAGATTTCAGAGATTCATGAAAACCACCAATAAAATGGATTATCACGTTGATAACAGCACGGAATGCGGTCGACTGATAGCCCCGTTACTCGGAGAATACACGGAAGAGTCCGAAGGGTACCCGGGATTTCGGAGTGTCGTTTGAGGAAATGGGAACTTTTTTCAGCTATGATTTCTTTAATTTCTATCAAGATTGCTATGTGAATTTTACACTTCCAAATTCGACGGATCCAGTGAAAGAGGCCATGAAACAGATGCCAAGGAGGGGAATCGTGGTGGGACCCATTTTTGATGAAAAAATGTTTTTCTGATTTTCTAAAAATTTAATTGATGTTTAGAAAATGTTTCTTTGTTTTAAAGTTTGTTAAAAGTCTGCAAAAAATTAAAAAATAATTTTTTTCAAAAAAATTTTTTTTGAGAATTTTGAAAAAAATTAGATTTTCTATTTAAAAATTTATGTGATTTTTAGAAATTTTTTCTTTTTTTAATAAAAAAGAACTTGAAAAAAAATTTAATTTTAAAAATTTGAAAAAAAATTTTTTTTGAAAATTTAAAAAAAAAAGATTTTCTATAAAAATTTATGTGATTTCTAAAGCACTTTTACTTTTTTTTTGTTTTAAAAGCTTGAAAAAATTTAATTTTTTAATTTTGCAAAAAAAATTTTTTTTTTCAAAAATTTTTTTAACACCAAACTTTTTCCAGGCCCTCCTAAACAAGTACTCTACTGATAACCGAATGGCTTATCGGTGTTGGAATGATAAGGCGCTTTTTAGTTATCTAAACTCTGAAAATGTCCAGAAAGCGCTGAAAATCGATGAGGAATGGAGGAAAAGAGGCGAGAATTGGACGGTTTGCAAGTGAGATTTTCCCCAATTGAGAAATAAATTTTATTGATTTTTGTTTCAGCAGCCAAATGTACGAACAGTACACTATGACACACCAGGATATGACCCCATTTTTTGGGAAAGTTTTCAGCAATCTTACGGTACCTAAACCTACTGTTTTCCCCCAAAAATCACCTACTTTTAGACCCCATCATTCCGGATTTTGATTTATAATGGTGACGTGGACACTGCGTGTAATTACCTTGCCGATGGTTATTTTGTACGGGATTTGGGGAGGAGATTCGGGTTGAGAAAGGTAAAAGTCAGAGATATCTTAGCTTATCAGTGACTGATAAGCAACGATATTTCATGACTAATTTTTCTTTCTTTTTTAGACTGAAAAACACCAGCCCTGGTATTATTCCAAAATGAATGTGATAGCTGGTTATTTTATGAGATACGAGGGAGCCAATCGATTGGGAAGTAAGATATCGATTGATGTGGTTACGGTAAAGGTTAGTTGGTGAACTTGCCAAGTCCGCAATCACCTTTCAGGGCGCCGGTCACTTTGTCCCATTTGACCGTCCCGGACCTGCTTATCAACTGATCAATAATTTCTTATCAGCTCAACCGGAAAAACTTGCCAATTATTCGATGACTGTAATGGAATGAATCTTGAATCCTCTAGGCCTTCTGAAATCTAAAATCTCCAGAATTCAGTGTGATTCACAGAGATTGGGGATTAGGAGGAGGGAGAAACAATTGAAAAGGGGAAGTATGCAACGAAGAGCTAGTTTATTTTCAGTTTTGTTGCTCAAGGGGTGCATAAAATGTACATCTGAACGGGAAGAGTTTATCGTATTTCCTGGTCACAACAGCTCTCTTCACGATCATCGTCGTCACTTGGCGTTGATCGCAGTTGGAAGACGGGCGGCGGTCCTTCGGGTAGTCCTGAAATTCAAATTTGAGGATAGGCTTAAAGGGGTAAATCACTGACCATTCCTTCCTCGGCGACTTGATCCAAATCGAGCATTCGCAATTGGCGACTCCCCAGGAAAACTTGTCATCTGGACATGTTGAGTCGTCGCAGAATGTCCTTCCCCTCGTTCGGATCGTCGGTCCCTCATCGTCTCCTCGATGAACTTCAGTGCGGGCATCTCCAGTGTCGAGACGTTCGCATGACATCCGGCGCCGTTCCAAATGATGACTTTTGGCTTGGGATTGAGCTTCCGCTCATCCAGAGCTGATAGCTCATCTCGATGCCTTCGCAGGGGTGACTTCCGTGTTGACCGCGAAGATGCTGCTGTTGGAGTGCTTCTAGGCACGGTAGGGCTTCTCGACGACGCCGGGAATCCGTGTTTCGGTCATTCGCTGCTCATCTCTGTCGACGATCCGGTACTCCTGCTCCGTTCCGAATCAAGGGCGGCGCTTCTCGGACACTTGTGCCATGATCTCGTTGCATGCAGGCAGTGGCTGGTGGCTGAAAATTGGACACAATTAGTGAAATGAGTCGAATTCCACAAATTTTGTTACCTGTCGGTTTTCTCTCATGGTTCAGCATGTCCCAGAGTGTTTCTCCCGCCTAAAAACAGTCGCTCGTCGGTTCTGTCGATCCAGGATGTGCCGTCAGACCGAGGAATTGGTCACGGGCGGCCTGCGGCGCGTCTCGAAGTTGAGGTGCGACATCGGTGGTGAGGAAGCTGAAAATGAATGCAATTTTCTGAAAATTTAGGAAAAAAGAAAGATAATTCACGAAATCGACAGAGTACTCGAGTAAAAGGCTGAAAATACAACAAAAATGGAGCGCGGAGCTTTTGGAATTCGGAAAAGGATGTAATTCAACGGAAGCCGCTTCAAAAAACACGATTTCTCGCTTCGAAATTGGTAAAAACAGTGATTTTCACAAGATTCTTGCTAGCGAACAGCCTAAAAACAGATGTTGAGAGCAGAAAAAGTGTAAGAGCGAAGAAAACAGAGAAAGTTGCAGAAAGGAGACAGAAAAACAGATTGAGAGCTGAAAATGGAGGAAATTAATGCAAGAACGCTGAATTGCAAGAGAAAAAAGTATTGAAATGAGCGAATTATCCGGAAAACAGGTGTTCTTCCGAAAAAACCGTAAAAATGAGCAAAAAAACAAAAATTCAGCCGCAAATGAGCAAGAAAATTACGAAAATTTCTTTGCAAAAAGCAAAAATGGCACAAACCGTCAAGAAAACACGAAAAAAAACCTGGGAAAAAGGCTGAAAATTTCGACAAAAGCCTCGAAAATGGGTTATTTTATTCGAAAAAAACGCCAAAAAGTGAAATCGTGGCGAGACCCGGGCGCCAGAGAACAACGTGCGCCTTTAACACTCAGCTCGAAATTTAAAGGAACATGCATTAAAATGGGCAACGGGTCTCGCCACGACGACACGCATGACTGTCGTGGAGCGCGCGGGCGGGAATTTTCGAACTGCAAATGTTGTTTTTCGATATCGATGGACATTTTGATGTCATTGCTGCTCTTTTCGACGCGTTTTTCTCCCAATTTTTTTGCGTAAAAACACAATTCAAGCGTCTGCGTTGTGATTTCATGTACTTTTCCCCCCAACTCATCACATTGTCTCTCTTTTCACTCTCTTCACCCCGGAATCCCAGAAATCGGAAAGTGACGATTCAAAGTGTTCGCCCCGTGACGAATACTTTCTTTCCGTGTCTCTGGGATTCCATCGCTGCACCCAACTCATCACATTGTCTCTCTTTTCACTCTCTTCGCCCCGGAATCCCAGAAATCGGAAAGTAACGATTCAAAGTGTTCGCCCCGTGACGAATACTTTCTTTCCGTGTCTCTGGGATTCCATCGCTGCACCCAACTCATCACATTGTCTCTCTTTTCACTCTCTTCACCCCGGAATCCCAGAAATCGGAAAGAGGCGATTCGAAGTGTTCG
>LR539731.1:0-42968 GCA_900536315.3 Caenorhabditis becei | reverse complement strand
GCCCCGTTGCGAATACTTTCTTTCCGTGTCTCTGGGATTCCAGCGCTGCACCCAACTCATCACATTGTCTCTCTTTTCACTCTTTTCACCCCGGAATCCCAGAAATCGGAAAGTGACGATTCAAAGTGTTCGCCCCGTGACGAATACTTTCTTTCCGTGTCTCTGGGATTCCATCGCTGCACCCAACTCATCACATTGTCTCTCTTTTCACTTTTTTCACTTCGGAATCCCAGAAATCGGAAAGTGACGATTCAAAGTGTTCGCCCCGTGACGAATACTTTCTTTCCGTGTCTCTGGGATTTCGGAATCCCAGAAATCGGAAAGTGACGATTCAAAGTGTTCGCCCCGTGACGAATACTTTCTTTCCGTGTCTCTGGGATTCCAGCGCTGCACCCAACTCATCACATTGTCTCTCTCTCTTCACCCCGGAATCCTATAAGAGTTTGTAATTTCGTATTTTTTTTCCAACCAAAAATTCGAAACAACTGCGCTAAAGGTAGATATTGATTGTAACTCAAATGTACAATATTCCGTCTGTTTGCATCCTCAAATTTCTTTTTTTTTTTCATCAACCTCCATCAGCGACCATCGACAGGAGCTCGCCGGAGCAGCAGTGGGATGAGCACGACGGCTCGAAGAAATATTTGATAAATCTTGTCAGATTTTCGTTGTTTTGTTATTGTTCTCATTTTTCTCTCTTATCACTGTTAATGGGAAGTCTTAGAGCACGGGAGGTGATAATTCTTGAGTTAGCTTGATTACTCTAGGCCTTCTGAATCCTCCAGAATCCAGTGTAATTCACTTATGCAAATTTCCGAGATCTGATCTAATTTGTCGGGAGTGCTTCAAGTAGTACCAGAGAAATAAGGGAGGAAGCGGGAAGAAAGACAAACAAAATCGTAAAAGGAGAGATTTTATTGGCAAGATTAGAGGAGGGAATGGATGGTTGAGGGAGAAGACGAGTATTAGTTACTGATAGTTTTCTGATGGTTTTTGGCGATTTAGAAGCGTCAAGTGCCTTCAGAATAAGAGGAATCCTTCTGAATTCTAGAATCCCCATCAGCTACCTATTAGCCCTTCTGTTAGACGAATAACGATAACCAAACCAGAAACTTTGCAATTTTAGAATCCAAACCCATCAGAATTTCTAGAATTCCACATTTTGCTGGTCAACGCTCAACTCCTGTTCTCCCACTAATTTCAAGTGTTTTCCCCCCATTCTTCTCCCGGTTTTCACACTAATTTGCCTCCTCCTTCTCCATCTCCTTGTTGTTATTTTTGTTGTGCCATTCTCTCTTCTCCTTCCCTATTGAAAAGAGCCCTGCCCGGCTCTCACAGCTATCTTGTTTTCAGTTTTCAGAGACTCGCCTAGAGCTGGACAGAGCAAACACCGTTTCGCCCCGGCTTTTCCACATTCCTATTTTACTCATTTTACTCGCTTTTTTCTGGCTATTTTTGGGTGTTTGGGGTTGTCTTTCAGATTCCGTGGTTTCGAGACCTCGTTTTTTGACTGGAATCTCTTGTAAAATTTTGGGGAAATGGAATTTTCAGATTTCAATTTTGCTGATTTTCAAAAAAAAAAGCCTGACGTTCTAGAGTTTCAGGAAATGAAAAAAAAATCAAAATTTTATTGAATTTTCAAACATTTCGAAAAAAATTGAATCAGAATTTTTGTCGAGTTTTGCCAATTTTCATATTTTTTTCAAACAGCTCTCTTTTACGGAATCTCAAATTTGAAATTTTTTTTTATTTCTCGAAACATTTCCGCCAAAATGTGAGGAATTCTAAAAAAAGTGAACTTCTTATCTAATCGTTTCCATAGAACCCACAAACCCTTTCCCCTGATCATCTGTCAATGTCCTTCCCGTCTCCTCTTCAATTTCGCTCATTCCGCCCATCAGATCACCGGAAGAAACACTCATCCATCAAGCATCAAGTCTAGCACCTCGCTCACTCTAAATCTCATCATCGCGCCCCTCGACACTCTGCGTCTCTTCTACGACAAACAGTGTCTGTGGCTCACTTGGCATCGTGCCAGGACAACTGGCCATCTCGGTTTCCGAGGAGAAGTAGTGAGGGAGGGAGAGAGAGGGTGGGGATAGTTAGTCCTTTGAATGTGTGTGCATGTTGTTGCAACTCTCTCTCTCTCCTAGTGAAAGAGGACCCCGCCCTGCTTCCCGTGAAGCCGTGTGGTCCTCCTCTTTTACTACTACTATGTTATTCTCTCTCTTTGCTCCAACGCGGGTGCCCAGAATCTCATTTGTATGGGTGGGCCTTGTTTTCGGTGTGTGGGAAAATATGCTAAATTTCGGACAGAATTGGCTTAGGTTCGTGGGATTATTGGGGATTTTCCTTTTTTTTGGCATTCGTGTTCCTTTTTTTGTAAAACTGACCTCTTGGGGGAAGATTTTGGGATTTGAAAATAACATTTTTTTTGCTTGAATTTTTCCATTTTCTCTTTTTTTTCCCAATTTTCTCTGATTTTTGCAAATTTCTAGAAGTTATTACAAAATTTTTCTGACAATTTCAAAATGTTTCCTTTTTGAAAAAAACTTTCTTTCCCCTGTTCCAATTTTCTTGAATTTTCCAAAACTTTTTTACAATTTTTCTCCTTTCTGAAAATTGTTGGAATTTCCAGAACTTCTCAAAAACGTTTATTTCCCCAAAAAAATATATTTTGCATTCTGAATTTCCCAGTATTTTTCGACACGACAAATATTATTTTTGTGTTCAAAAATTTTATTTTCACTTTTTTAAAAATAATTTTTTGACTTTACAATAAAGTGTCTTCATTTTCTTTGTTTTTCCCAGTTTTTCTATAATTCCCCTAAATTTCCATATCCTTCCCATCCCTCACCTATTCCTTCCCAAATTCCTGACCCTATCCATCTCCTGCCACCAATTCCCCTCAAAATTTCCCCCATATTTTTCCAATTTCCCCTTCAGCAGTTGTTCGAATGTTTTGTGACCCTGACCAAGTGCACTCATGCAGACACAACACATTCGAAAAATGACTACTGACTTTCACTTGCCGTTTCTTTCTGCCATTGCCAGTTTCGACGTGTTTCGAAACTGTCCAGGTCACCAAAAGGTTCTAGAAAATTCCAAAATTCTCTAGAATTTCCTGGAATTTTCTAGAAGCTTCTAGAGCTATCCCAAAATTCCAGAACTTTCCCAAAACTTGACTCTCTTCTAAATTTTCTAAAGCATTCAAAAGTCAAAAGTCACCAAAATGTCGTCAAATAGTGGTCTCCAGGGAGGCGAGCCTAGTTATGAAATATTAAAGACCCACCCAGCCATATGTTTTGACATTTCGACTTCTAGCTTCTTCTTACTGTGGGGGATTCTGAATAACCCAAAGAATCTTGAATCTATTTACATATTCCTCTAATAGAAGGGCCCAAGTTTGAGCTTGGTGAAAACCTTCAAGGAAATTTTTTTCATTTTGAAATAAATTTTTTGAGCTCGATAAATGTGTCTAGATCACCTTTGTAGTTACACAAAACTTCTGAATCATTTTTTGAAATGGAGAAAAAATCGTTGAAAAATAGGATGTCTTTCTAGAAAAGTGAGCAATTTTTTAAAAAACATGACAGAAAATCCTCAAAAACATTTTTTCCCACTTTCAAAAAAATTTTCGAGTTAGATGAAGGTGTCTAGATTAACTTTGTAGTTGAACAGAATTACTGAAAAATTTTTTGAAATGGAGAAAAAAATCGTTGGAAAATGTAAAAATTACCAGGAGGCTTCACTGTATTAGAGAACTTTCGGGAATCTGGAATTTCGATAGGTGAGAGTCATAAACCTTGAGGTGGGTCACTTTACTGATTTATAAGGAAACAATTTCGAATCTTCTAGAATTTCCCATCCCTCTGATTTCCTGAATCCCTTGAATCAAGAAGCTTCCCAAAGTACACACTCACCTGTTCCAGACTCCGCCCCCCTGACCCCAGTTTCCCGCATCTTCTCTTCTCTCTCATGATCCCCGTCCATGTCATTTCTGTGTAATTCCTCTTTCACTATTTTCCAATTCTCTCTCCAACACACTCAATCATTTCCAAGAGGAAGGCACACCATCTGTTTCACATTTGGCACCATGCCAGAATACCAATTCATTGGAAATGAGAAAGGGGAGAAAATGAGGAATGAGAAACAGATTTTTGAGTTGAAAACGGAAAAGAGGAAGAGGAAGATGGAATTGAGAATGGCGGGGCTTATTAGAGCCTTTTTTGAAAAAATAGAAATATCATCGTTGTAGAAAACAACAGTAAGACTGGCATTTTTCAAAATTTTCAAAAAACTGAAAAATTGCCGAAAATCTCTGAAAAATGCTGATCTTACTGTAGTTTCATCTGCGAGATATCGTAAGCGCCAGTTTGAAATTGTGAATTTGAACTCTAATTTTTCACTATTTTTACTTGAGAAAAGTTTAGAAAATTCCAGATAATTTGGGGAAAATTCTATAATTTTCCCGAAAAGTCCGAAAATTCATAACTCTTGAATGACCTAATTTTAGGCCCCGCCCTTTTTCTAGAAGCTCTGAAAATTGCGAAATCACTCTTCCACCCCTATTTTTGATAACTCCAGACGCCCTAACCTCTCATAATTTATATTTTTTTCATGACTAGAAAAAAATGTTGCGAAATTAATTTTTCTCCTATAAAAACCTTGTCAGAGCCTCTTTTTCTTTGAAAAATCCCCAATTTTTCATTTTTTTTTTGCAATTCCCCAAAAAACCCAATTACCGCATCAGAAGGTCATTTCTATCTATTTGGGCGGGAAGTACTTGGGCAAACCGGTCTCGGGGAATTTCTAATTGTACTTAATTGCAAATTGCACTCTCTGATTTCGGCTAATTGAATCAGAGAAGGAACCAAACTTTGAGGTCATCTGAATTTTCAGAAGACTCACCTAACAATTTTTTAAAATTTCCGCAAAAACGGTAAATTTTGGGCCAAATTGAGATTTTTTTCAATTTTCTAAAAAATTAAATTTTTCTAAAATTTTTGCTGTTTTGCGGAAATTTGCACCTACAGTACCCTGCCAAAAAATTAATTTAAAAATCCCAAAATTTTATTTTCAATAAAACTTTTCCGGATCAAATTTGGGCAACATTGCCCCCTCATATTTCATTCATTTTTGCGGTCTTCTCGGAAACACACATACAACATGTTTGTATACATTATTGTTTGCCTCTTCGCTTTCATTTCTCTCTTTCTCTCTCCCCCTTCTTTTTTCTATCCAATTTTTTATTATTTGACACTCTTTTTGCCAGTCTGCGCAACGTTTCACACTGTAGAGAGAGAGGGCTTTGTGTTTGGATTGTTCAACTTTTTTTTATTTGGGAAAGAAATTTTTGGTAGGGATGGGGGATTTGTTTGGATGGGAAATTTCGACAACTTTTTCTTTAAATGAAGAATTGGAGAATTTGAAAAATTTTTGACTTTGAAAAAAAAATTTCCAAAAGTTGAATTTTTTTCGAAGTTTCTGAAAATTCAGGCCAATTTTTCAAAAAAAAAAGATTTTTTTAAAATTTTTGAGCTTGAAAAAACATTTTTAAAAAATTCAGAATTCTAACGAGTTCGATCCAATTTTTAAAAATTGAAAAAAAAATCGCTGAAAATTTCTGGCTTCACCAAAATTTTTGCAATTTTTTTTGAATATTTTCCAAATTTCTCAGCGTTATCAGGCTTTTGTAGCATTTCAGAAAATATTCAAAAAACTCAATAATTCTGAAAAAAGATTTAAAAATTTTCTCCAAAATTTTTTTTTTGATTTCAAAATTTTCTTTCCCAAAATTTACTGCTAAAAAATTTCTGAAAGTCAAAATGCTGAAAACAATTTTTTTCAAATTTCTAAAAATTCCCTTCTTTTTCCCAAAATCTCCTTCAATTTCACTTATTTTTTCCCACTTTTCCCATTTTCTAAATTTTTTTTCAATCTTAAAAAAAATTTTTAAAAAAATTTTTCAACATCCAAAAAAGCCACCTCCCTCTAGTTTCCCAAAATGTTTCATTATTTCCATCTGTATTATTATTATTACATTTCCCCACCCCGCCATCATCATCCAGCTCATCCTCCCGCCCGTACATGTTTTTATGACTATTCAAATGTGCCCCCCCCCCCACTGCCCAACTGCCAACACGATAAAATTTACGGAGGAAATTTGCATTTCCACATGTGTGTCCTATCCATATTCCTCCATCTCTATTTATTTATTTTGGCCTATTTTTGCGATTTTCTAGAATTTTTAGATCTCTAACTATTTTGAATTCTTTTTGGCCTAAAAAATGTTTCAACTTTTCGAAAAATTGCCACTTGGCATGTCAGCAACCTAGCATACCGTGAATAATTGCCAAAAAAAGCGAAAAAGTGATAATAAAGTTGCGCAAGAACCGGTCCATTGCATCGTCGCTAAAGCGGCCCTATTATCCGTTTCCACCCATTTTCAGGGTGATTTTTACAATTTTTATGGTTCAGAGAAGGAACAACATGTTCTTCTTTTTATGAGGCAAGAGGAAACGACGTTTTGAACACTATTGAATAGAAGAGTTTTGTTTTTTGATGTCTTTTGGTGCCTTGGAGATTTTTGAAAAATTTCAGAAAAATCTAGGGAATTTTAGAAGAATTTGGAAAAATCAGGAAAATTCTGAGAAATTTTGGAAAATTTTTTAGAAAACTTTAGAAAAATCTAGAGAAATCTGGAAAAATCTAGAAAAATCTGGAAAATTCTTGAATTTTCAGAAAAATCTGGAAATCGTATTTCAAATTCTGGAAAATCTGGAATCTTCTATAATCTTCTGGAAACTCTTCGGAATTTTTGAAAAAAACTTTTAAAAATTCTAGAAAATTTTTGTTAGCACAAAACTTGCGTCAGTGCACCCGAAATGCCCCAGCAAATTTTTACAAAAATCAGGAAAATGCGTCAAGGGCACCAAAAACGCGCCAGGGGTTTTCCAAGATTTTTAAATGTTGTGTCAATTTTTCACAAAAGCGCCAAGGCACTAAAATTGCGCCTACAAATTTGATGGCCCTGTTTTCTCCCAATTTTCGACATCCCCCTGTCACAAACAATTACCATAAAAAATGTCCACCTTTCCCCTCCTTTTTGGGCAAAAAAACACCAAAAAATCGAAGTAAACAACCCCAAAAAAACAGTCCTCTTTTGTCACTTTCCCTCCAGTTTTTTCCAATTAGTTCCCTATTTTTTGACATTTCTCAAGGTGCGAAATGAAAAAAATAGACGGCTGGCAACATGTATCGAATATCGTTTGAGTCATCTGTTCTTCTTTTTTTTTGCAATTTTTTGAGTGATGGATCCGATGAAAACGAGGGGGAGCAAGGTGATCGGAGAGCACTCCTACCTCGAGAGTTTCTCTCATTTTTACTTTTTTTTCTTCTTTTTTTTGGGGGGAAATTTGTGTGAGAAATGTGTACTAATAAACCGTACCAGCCTACGGAAACAAAAAAATATACATTTTTTTGGTATATAAATTTCTGGTGAGCTCACTAAAAAAGCAAAAAAATTTGTAGTTTTTTTCCAAAAAAAAAAACAAGAAATTTAAATTTCGTGCATTTTTTCGTCAAATCTGGCGCAATCGTTGTTTGCAGATTTTGCATTAGAATTGACGACAACTATAATTTTTGTGTTGTTTTTTTTAGGATTTTTGACTGAAAAATCACAATTTTTGAACTTGTCCGTGAAATTTTGTGCATACGTTGTCTGCAGACGAGAAATTGCAATTTTTTGAATTTTTGGCTGAAAAATCACAATTTCCTGCATATTGTCGTAAGATCCGGTGCATTGGGTGTTTTCACCAAAATTGACGACACTTCCATTTTTAGCCCTACAGTACACCATTTTTCTGCATTTTTTCGTCAAATCCATTGCCCCTAGGTGTTTGCGGACCATGCACATGATTATACGATAATTTTGAAAAATCTAAAAAATCTCAAATTCCCCCAGGTTTTTCCTCATGTTTTCAGTCGCTTTTGTTCATGACGACACTTGTTTTTCCATTTCATTTTCCTTCAATTGACCACCCACATTTTTCAAATCAAATCTCCCTTCTCCCACCCACATTTTTATCATTCCTTCTTCTGTTACAACTGTACACCGCCAACTATTTGTACTCCCTTTCCATCTCTGCGTCTCTCTCTCCCACGTACTCTCTCGCCACGAGTTTCGAAAACTTTTCGCTGAGAAATTGGAGAAATACCGGCGAGGGAGTGTGCGAGAGGAGGAGGGTGCGAGAGAAAAAGAGGAAGTAAATAGAGAAACGAAATGGCCACCTGTTAACTGGTAATCAGTTGAAACGAAGCAATTCGTTGACTGATATTACTTTTTGATTGCTGATTAGATAGGATTTGCTGATAGGGCTGACTGATTGGTTTTTGAAGGAGAGAAATGTGAGTTTTATGGTGGAATGGATTCGATTCGATCAGCATGTCACTGACCAAAATACCTTTTGCTAACAGAAATGCAAAGATTTTAGGGCTTGGCGCTATTTTTGTAGGTTGGCGCGTTTTCGGTGCATTTTTCAAAATTCTAGATATACAAGGTCAACGAATCAACTAAAAGTTGCAAAAATTATGAAGTTTTGCAAAATTTGCCTTCTTGGCGCTTTTCTCGTGCCCTGGCTCAACTTTCGCCTTGGCGCTTTTCCAGTGTCTTGACTCGAAACTTGCCATGCGCAAAACTGGCGCAAAACAACAGTCTCACAATCGCTGACGCCTTCCTAGTGCCTTGGCGCTTTTCCAGTTTAGTGCCTTTCTCGTGCTTTGGCTCAACTTTCGCCTTGGCGCGTTCTTGGTGTCCCGACGCTTTTTTTGTGTCTTGACGCTTTTCTCGTGCCTTGGCTCAACTTTTCCTTTTGCGCGTTTTTGGTGACTTGACCCAAAACTCGCCATGACGAAATCTCTGTACCAGTCTTCACAATCGCTGGCACTTTTTTAGTGCACTGGCGCAATTCCCGTGCCCTGGCGCTCCTGTCTTATTCCAGCTCAAAATGATCCTTGACGCGTTTCCAGTACGCCCGTTCTGCTTTGACACAACTTCCCTGCCATGGCGCTTTTTCAGTGACTTGACCCAAAACTCGTCACGGTACCTTTTCAGTTCCCTGACGCCTTCCTTGTGCCTTGACGCTTTTCCCATGACTCACCACAATATCCCATCTTCTTTTCTCAATCTAAAAATAACAAGATGAAAAAATCCCATAAAAAAGCCAATAATCCCGGCCATTCTTTCCATTCCTTACAGTTACAACAACCACATTGACTCACCAATCCTCCCCCTCAAAGTCCCCCTTTCCCCTTGGTCTTGAACTGTTTTATTTGATTTCAAAAATGTGCTCTTCTTCTTTCAACACCTTCAACTTCTCTTTATGATGTTCAAACATGGACTAGGCACCTCTTCCACACTCAAAATCAAACACTTCAAACGTACTAGTTTTGAACTATCCCAACACTTTCAAATTCCCGCCAGTTTTTTGAAAATGTTCCGAAGTAGGTCACGAAGTGTTTCGGTCAGCAGTACCGGTGGTACTGTAAGAGGTCGAAGAGGTGCAGGGTCAGTTTGTCGATCATTATCGATTGATTGATTAAATTGATAACTGATAAGTTTTGCAGGTCAACAGTCCGTCTTCCCGTCTACCTTCGTGACGTCATCATGGCCGAGACGAAATCCTATGTAAGTGATTCAGAAGAAGAAGCATGCCATCCTTCCTCTTCTTGTTTTTTGTCTTGTTTTTCTGTGTTTTTTTTGTTTGTGACCCATCGCGTGACCATTACCGTCCCCACTTCTTGTTTTTTCTTCCGGGATTCTGAATCCCAGAATAGAATAACTTCGGGAGAATCAATCCAGTGAACCATAAAAGTGGCCCCCCTAGACATCTCAAAGCACCAGCTTTCAAGTGATGTTGATGGAATAATGAGAGGAGAAATGTGGGGGTGGAAGTGATGGAAAAGAGGATTCTGAAGCGGAAAATGGAAGGATTTGAGGTTTAACAGGAAAAAATCGTCTAAAAATCACAGAAATACTATAAATTTTCCAAATTCCATTCTCATCATTTTAAACGATTTTTTTCGGGGTTTCAAAAATTTTTTCAGTAATTTTGACCAACTACGAAATTACTTTAGACATCTTTGTCTATCCAAAAAATTTTTTTTTTAAATGAAAAAAAATGTTTTTCATCAGTTATACAAAGTCAAACTTTACCTACTTTGTAGGAAAGACACCCAAATTTCGGTATTTTTCGCCAATTTTTTTCGGGGTTTCAAAATTTTTTTTTCAGTAATTTTGTCCAATTACAAAATTACTTATGACAACTTTATCTATTCCAAAAAATTTATTTTGAAATGGAAAAAAATGTTTTTCATCAGTTATACAAAGTCAAACTTTACCTACTTTGTAGGAAGGACACCCAAATTTTGGAATTTTTTGACGATTTTTTTCGGCATTTCAAAATTTTTTTCAGTGATTTTTATTAACTACAAAAATGCTCATGACACCGTTTTCCATCCCAAAAAATTTTTTTCATTGTGAAAGAAACTTCTCGAGGGGTTTTCAACAGCTAAAAAATTTGAGGACCCTTTTGTTTTTCGATTTTTGACTTTTTCATTTTTCAACGATTTTTTTCGCAGTTTCAAAAAATTTTTCAGTAATTTTGATCAGTCTTAAGTATAAAATTACTTAAGACATCTTTGTCTAACCCGAAAAATGTATTTGAAAACCAAAAAAAAATTTCCTTGAACGTTAACTGTCAGCCCAATTTTTTTTACCCTTCTATTATTATCAGAGCTCATAGAAAGTGGTCAGTAAATCTGTCAGTTTCTCAAAAAACCCACTTCCCCGTTCATACTATACTACCCTTCCATTTTCTATATTTAGGCCTTTTTCCCAATTCCCATGGCTCCTTTTTCCCAAAGAAAAGGGAGAAAAGTTAGGTTTGAAGCTGTGTGACCCCAAAAATAACGTCATGAAAAAGGAGGGGGAATTATTCTAGGAAGAGATCAGAAAATTGTGGTGTTTTTTGGTTCAAAATGACCCCGAAAAAGGGGAAGTTTTGTACTTTGGAGTTTCGAATAAAAGTACTAAAAGGCGGGGGGGACCCATTGAATTTTAATTTTATGGGATTTTGAATTTCCCGCCTTTCGGAAATCCCCAGAATTACCATAAAACTTTCAAAGTTTCGGGTCCTTCTTGGACTTTAGAATTCCGAATTTCCGGAAAGATTTTTTGATTTTTTTTTCTTTTTTTCCGCAAAGAAGGACACTGATACAAAACGGAAGTCTGCGTGTTTCCTTCTGTAATTTGATAGCGAATTTGGGGGAATTTGGAGAAAATTTTGGAATTTTTTTTGTGAAGGTTAGACAATTTATTGGAAGATTTACCATAATTTTTTTAAAAATTTTGGGATTTCAGAAAACAGAAAAAAATTGAAAATTCCAGAAAAAAAATCAAAATTTGAAAAAAGTTTTTTGAAAATTTTCAAATGGTCCGAAAATTGAAATTTTTCAAAATTTTTTATTATTTTTTTGCAATTTCCAGATTTTTTTTTGCATTTCGAAAAGTTTCGTTATATTTGAAAAAATTTTTAAAATCAGAAAAAAAATTCAAAATTTGAAAAAAATTTTTTTTTTGGAAAATTTAGAAATTTTTCTCAATTTCCTTAAAATTTGATTGAAAATCTTCATAGTTTTTGGAAATTTTTTGAATTTTTTTCTAATTATTCTACAATTGAAAATTTTTTAATTTTATCTTAAAAAGTTAAAAAAAATGAAAAAAAAATTTTTTTAAATTTTTGAACCCATTTTTTTGTGTGCAAAACCACCTATTTTTCAAAATTTTTTCAAAAAAAACAAACTTTTCTCCCAATTTTTGAAATCTTTGATTTCTCGATTTTCTGACCTCTTCTTTCCAAAAATGTTTACAACCAACTCCTAAGGTCACCCATTCACTCTGACGCACATTTATATATCCTATCGGGACCGCCCGTCTTCTCGGCTCGAACTTTTGGGTACTTTGACACTTTTTGCATGCCCACATCAAATTTCTTTTCTTTCTTCATCCTTCAAGCGACGAAGAGTGTCAAAACAATAGTAGTGGCCGTGTGGCCCCCCGAGGCTCCGCCCCCTTCCCACCCACTTTGTGCTCTCCGGGTCCCTTTTCATTCCTACCCCCCACTTGCTCCGACCATGTTGTCCATCAAAAATCTCTCATTAACCGACCAAATCAGTCCGAAAACTTGGCTGCATCAGTACCATCAAAAGTGCCAAAAGGACCAGTTGCCGAGTTGCTCGACGAGTTCGTGCTCCACGAGCACTTCATCCGGATATCCCGTCAAAGAGGGTCTCGAAACGATCGGAGGAGATGATATGCCGTCGGTTTGGCATTGTGCCAAATATATCGTATGATACCACAAAACTTTTGGTTTTCCTGGTTTTCCTGGTTTCCGTGCAGTGTTTCATCACTTTTTAGCACCCCTACGGGGGTCCTAAGAAGTGGTGATAAGTGAAACGTTTTTGAAGTGCCTTATCTTTTATCAGTGCAGTTCAGTGATGTCGGTTGTCTTATCAGTTTGTCCCAAGTCCCCCTTTATTCCGAACTTCCCCATTCGCAATTCTTTCCATTTTCCAGAACATTCCGTACCGTTCCAAGCTCACCGAGCGCATTGAGCCGGGGCAAACGCTGATCATTCGTGGAAAGACGATTGAGGAGTCGAAGAGGTAAGGGTTGACGCAATTCTAGTGCCTTGACGTGTACTTGGGAGCTTGGCGCAATTCTAGTGTCTTGCCGCTATTGCGGAACATTGGCGCAATTCCAAAAGCTTGACCCAATTAACCTTGACGCAATGTTAGTGCCCTGGCGCTACTTTCGAACGTTGTCTAGGTTCCGAAAGCTATCCAATGTCCTTGGCGCCATGTTAGTGTCTTGGCGCTTTTTCAACGCTTGACGCACTTCTTGTCCCCTGGCGCTAATTTGAAACCTTGGCTCAATTCTAGATGCTAGACCCAATATCCTTGGCGCTATTCTAGTGCCCTGGCGCTGTTCTCAATCTTTGACGCCTTTCAAGTGCCCAGCCCGATTTTTAGTGGTTTTTGCTCACAACTTGCCAAGATCTAGCCTTGGCGCCTTCCAAGTCCTCTGGCGCAATTTCAGTGACCTTTGACCCAACTCCCTTTTTTCAGATTCAACATCAACCTCCACAAAGACTCTCCGGACTTTTCTGGAAACGACGTTCCGCTCCACTTGTCCATCCGTTTCGACGAGGGAAAGGTGAGCAAAAACCGAGTCCCAGCATGATGATGCTCAATCAAGCATGGCCTTTTTCACCGCTTTTCCATATAAGATAATAGGGTAAAACGAGAAGAAAAAGAGGCGGAAAAGCGTCCAGGAAATTGGCTCTTCTGTCTTTTCTCTCTCGATTGTTTTCGAAGCAAAAAAAAGAGGACATAGCCGAGAAAATGATTGATAGATTGATTAGGTGGCTGATCAGGTGACACTTCTCACTCTCTCTTCCAGATCATATTCGAGAAATGGCAGCGAGAAAAAACGCTGAAATCCAGTGTAGGTTGTTACGTGTTTCCCAACGAACTCCCCCCGGCATGTTAGCGTTTTTTCGTTGGATTTATGTCTGATTTTCTGTACTTTTTTTGGTAAATTCTTGGAAAATATGGTAATAGGCTTACAGTAGTCCGTAGGCGTGGCTACTGTAGCCGTGGTAAAATGTGCAAACACCGCGACGGAAAGTTGCGGACTTGACAGGTACAGTAACCCACCGTATTTCTTTTAGGGGATTTTTCGGCACTTTTAAATAAATTTTTTCGGTTAAATGAAGATTTGAAAAGTAGTTTGTAGTTGATCAAAATTAGTGAAAAATTTTTTTAAAGTGTGAAAAAAATCGTTAAACATTGGTCCTCTTCTATGAGAGTCAGAAAAGTTTGAACTGATAGAAACTTGCCAGAACATTTTTTTTGACTTCGAAATAAATTTTTTATGATAGTTGAGGTTATTAAAATTAGTTTTGTAGCTGATCAAAATTGCTGAAAAATTTTTTGAAATGCCGAAAAAAATTGTTGAAAAATGACCATTTGAAGAAATACTGTTTTTTGGGTTACTGTAGCTCGAAAACTGTGCATTCACCATGCCATGTGTACTTTCTCATTTTTTGCAGATCGTCTACAACGCCTACACAAAAGGTGCCTGGGGAAAGGAAGAACGCGCCAAGAATCCGATCAAGAAGGGAGAAGCCTTCGACATCCGCATCCGTGCTCATGACTCCAAGTTCCAGGTGTCCATTAATCATGTGAGTGATAAGAAGTGATAAGAGACCAGTGTAAAGAGGGGAATGGGTTGAGTTGAGGTCCAACTCTAGGCCACCCCCGAGGGATCAATTCTTCACTTGAAAACACTTGAAAACTCGCAGATTTTCGGGGGAGAAACTTTGAAAGTTTCTCTTCGGGACTGCTTACCAGAAATCATAAAGGGTTCTGGAGAACAATGGAAAAAGAACGATAATTATCGGAAAAGTTCGTCATTTTTGAAAGAATTTCAAAAAGAAAATTGTCTAGAGAGTTCTTGCGGAAATGACGGGGAACTTTTGAAATTCGAGAGTTTCCGATTGACAGGTGTGAGGAATCGAGTGATTTTTGGTGGTTTTTGAGCTTGGGGAAGGGCTCAGGGAGCTCAAAAAGTTTAGGGAAGATGAATCGGGAGAGAAGGGAATGTTTCAGGCCAAGGTGGGGCCAAATGTGGGCCAAATGTAGGTCAAATGTAGGTCAAGCCAGGCTCAGATTGATTTCGATCAATTTAGGTCGCTTTCTAGCAAATCTAGGTCAATTGCGGCCAGTTTCAGGCTAGATGAGGTTGTGCAGGCCCTTTTGTGAATTAGGCCGTTTCAGGCTGCTTCAGGCTGCTTCAGGCCGTCCTGATTTCTGTAGACCTGTTTAAGGCCAAATTAAATCACTTTTAGGCTAATTTAGGCATGTGTAAGTCCTGTTTCAGCCCGATCCAGGCACTTTGTCCCAATTTCTAGCCCGAAGTGTTTCCTCTCTATTTTCATCGATTTTTTCACGGTTTCAAAAAATTTTTCAAAAATTTTGCTCAACTACAAAATTGATTTTTACACTTTTATTTAACACAAAAAATTTATTTGAAAGTCAAAAAAAATTGTCTTGATCATTTTCTGTCATGTTAAAATTTGCTTAACCTTACTGAAAAAATCCCATTTTTTCTAGTTTTCCCCGATTTTTCCCCCATTTCAAAAATATTGTTTTACTACAAAGTTGCTTTTTAAACTTTTATCTAGCTTAAAAAATTTATTTCAATGTGGAAAACATTTTCTTGACGATTTTCTATCAGCTCAAACTTTATTGGCTCTTTTACTACTGTAGTTCAAGATTGACCAAATCTGCGTCAATTTCCAGCCAGTTCTATTCAAAAAACTTCAGATTTTTTGAAGTTCCGGTCTTCCTTCCGATTTCTGACCCCTTCTCCTAACCCTGACCACTACAACAACTGGTCTCCGATCTCTTCCGCCTCGACAACTTTTCCTTGTTAGTCCCAAAAACCCAAAAAAGCTCTTCCTCCGACAAAAACTAAAACTTTTTCCCAACCAACTCGAGAGTGTCTCTGAAATATTCATAAGCCCCTATGGCTCCAATGAACCTTGGCAATGTCAAATGGATTCGAATCCAAAGAAGTGCCTAACTTGTCCCAGGGGACCCATGGAACACGGAAGATATCCGAGAGAAGGGGTCAAAAAATGGAGTCACGCTCTGTCAAGATTCGCCCGGCCGAATGGCTGTTTTTTGGTTCGCCTTTCCCCATCTTTTTCCCATTTTTCGCATGTCTTTTGAAGTGCTCTGAAACTGGAAAACGGCGGGAAATTTCGGGGGGAAATAAGAAAACAAGGAAGAAAAACATGCGGAAATGAAGGGAAAAATAGGAGAGAAAGGGCACTTTTTTGGCGAGAATTCGGATGATGATCAAGTGAGATGATTGATGGATTTGGAAGAGATCTAGACAACAGATTTCAGATGTTTGGGAGGATTTTTGGGGTTTAGGGGATTCAGAAGATTAGGGATTCTGAAATCTTGGGATTCTGAAACCTTGGATATCTCAAACCTTGGAATTCTGAAACTTTGGGATTCTGAAACCGTGGGATTCTGAAACCTTGGGATTCTGGAGATTCTGGACTTCTGGAGGCGCATGTACAGATTTCAAGACTATGGCGTCATTCTAGTGCCTTGACGCCTTTCCAGTGCTCCAATTCTAATCCCTTCCATTCATTTCCTTGACCCGGAACTTCTCCTAAACACCTCAAAACATCATTTTTCAAAAATTTGTTTAAAAAATAAGCCTCGTCAGAAGAAAAACGGAAAACTATCGTAATTGCCCCGTCCAAATCCCTTCATATTTTCGCGTGCTCCTCAAAACGAACGCAACCGAAAAACACCAGATTTTCCGGGCGACAATTTGTTTTTTTTTCGCTTTTTTCCCTTTTCAATCCTAATCTTTCAAGTGTTGGTGGGAAGAAAAAAGAGGAAAGAGCGTACAAATTTAAAATAAACATTATGGGGCCAAGAGTGGGTGGGTGAATGGTGAATGGGGGAAAAAATGGAGAGAAAGAGGGATCTATGGTTATGAATTTGAATTTTTGCAGAAGGAGGTCAAGAACTTTGAGCACCGTATTCCGTTGAACTCGGTGTCTCACTTGTCGATCGATGGAGACGTCATTCTGAACCATGTTCAGTGGGGAGGAAAGTACTATGTGAGTTGGCTGGCACACATTTGGTGCATTGGCGTATACTTGAATCTTGACGCTTTTCTAGTGTCTTGACGCATTTCTAGTGCATTGACGTGCTTATTTAGCTAGAGTTTGAGGCTTGACGTACTTCTGGTGAATTGGTCTTTCTAATAGAAAGGCGCATTTCTAGTGCTTTGGCACAATTTCAACCTTGGCGCATTCCCAGTGCACTGGCGCATTTCCAGCCTCTTGGCGCACTTCTTTAGCTGTGATTTGAAGCTTGACGCATTCTTGATGCCATGGCGCACATTTTGCAGCTGGCGCTCCCTCAGTGCCTTGGCGCATCTCCAGTGCACTGACACATTTGTAGTCTTTTCTATTAACTTGACGTATTTCTAGACCCTGGCGCTTTCCTTGTCCATGGCGCTTTCCCGGTGCCTTGACTAATTTTTTAGTACATTTGCGCCTTCCCCGATCCTGGTCCCTTCCCGGTACCTTGGCGCATTTCTCGTGCCTTGACCCCCAACCCATTTCCTCCCATTTTCCAGCCAGTCCCCTACGAATCCGGAATCGCCGCCGACGGTCTGATCCCCGGAAAGACCCTTGTCGTCTACGGAACCCCTGAGAAGAAGGCCAAGAAGTAAGGGACCACCACTTCTGATAACCCTTCTTATCATTCTTATCACTCTTCAGATTCAACATCAACTTGCTCAAGAAGAACGGCGACATTGCTCTCCACTTCAACCCGCGATTCGATGAGAAGGTGAGCCCTAAAAGGCCCAGATAGAGCTAGGGAACCCTTATCAGCTTATCACTCTTTTCCTTATCACCCCAATTTCAGAGCGGCGGACTTATGTGCGCTAAGCCGATTCCTGGAGTAGGTTGCTATGAATATGTGTTGTGTAATCCCGAAATTGTGTTTTTTTCGTTTTCTGTTAAAAAAGGGGCGGGGCTTAGTTTCGTAATAACACATGTCTCTGATTTTTTCCCGATTTCAGAAGGATTACGATCCTTTTATTGAGTTCAACGAGGTTTGTTTAAAAACAACGGGGGCCTAGAGATTCAGGCCTGTCCTGAAGCCCAAAACGGCCTGAATCTTTGGGCCGCTTGGATCTGACTGAAAATATTTGGTTTTTGTTGTGATACATGTTTTTTTGTTTCAATTTTTTGAGAGTTTTTAACAGTTTTATCAATTGATTTTCAGAGCGTCGTTCGCAACTCGCTTGTCAGCGGAGACTGGGGAAATGAGGAACGCGAGGGAAAGAATCCGTTCGAGAGACTCGTCGGATTCGATTTGGAAATTCGCAATGAGGAGTTTGCCTTCCAGGTTCGTACAGTAACCTACATTCAAATTTTATAATTTGTTCGTCTAGAGAGTTTTGAATTCTGGAGATTCTAGAAGATTCCGAAGAATTTTCACATTTTCCACGATTTTTTTCGCCATTTCAAAAAATTGTTCAGTGGTTTTGATCAACTACAAAATTACTTATAACACCTTTATCTAACACAAAAAATTTATTTAAAAGTTAAAAAAAAATATTCGAGACGGTTTTCTATCAGCTCAAGCATTATTGGCCGTTCTCTCCAAAACCAAAAATACGAAAAAGTTTGAGCTTCTAGGAACCGTTCAAGGAAATTTTTTTCACTTTCAAATAAATTTTTTTCGTTTGATAAATGTGTCAAAAACATCTTTGTAGTTGAACAAAACTACTGAAAAATTTTTTGAAATGGTGTAAAAAATCGTTGAAAAATAGGGAACCTACTATTCGATGAAAACAGTGGTTACAGTAACCCTCTCCTTAATGATGAGGATCAATATTTCGTTTCGAGTCCCATTTTCATTTTTTTCCTAAAAAATCCGACTTCCCAACTTTCCCCATTGACATGTGCTCCTCTGCTCCATTTGCTCTATTCTTGCGTAGTCTAGTGGTCAAAGTCTCCTTTCCACACACCTTTTCTGTCTTGATTGACTTGGTGATAAGATTGTGATAATGATATCAAATCACAGTTTTGGAACTCACGTACCTATACCTAGTTAGAGAACAGTACCAGATTGAGAAAGTGCGCTCTATTGAGAATTGGGTCAACTGATTTATTTTTGGGGGAAGATTATGGAGACGATAGAAATCACGAGTTGCTGAATGAATTTCAGGCATTTTTAATCGGCTTATAGAAAAAATTGTAGAAAAATTGGAAAATGTGACCGCCATGAAAAAGATCACTGAAAATAAGGAGAGCTAGATAATTCAGAAGACCGATTCTGAAGAGATTCTGAAGGGGTTCTGAAGACGTGAATGATTCTAGAATTCTGAAGTTTCTGGGATTTTCAGATTTACGGATTTTGAAACCTTCTGAATCCCCTGAGAGCTTCTGAATCTTCCAAAAGACTTGGAGCTTCAGAGCAACTTCTGGAAGCTCCAGAATCCTTCTGAACCTTCCAGAATCCTCAGAATCTTCCAGAAGCCTTCTGAAACTTCCAGAATCCTCAGATTTTTCCAAAAGTTTTTTGAATCTTCCAAAAGCTTCTAGAAGCTTCAGAAGTCTTCAGAATCTTCTAAAAGCCTTCTGAATCGTTCTAAACTTTCCAAACATCCCCATTTTCCAGATCTTCGTAAACGGCGAGCGTTTCGCCTCGTACGCCCATCGCGTCGACCCACACGACATCGCCGGTCTCCAGATCCAGGGCGACATCGAGTTGACCGGAATCCAAGTCGTCTCGAACATCCAACCGGAGCCAGTGGCGGCAGCTCCAGCCGAGCCACAGGCTCAAGAATAAGCTCCCATTTCTCTTTTGATTTTCTGATAGTTCCTCTGTCCATCTAGTGTCCCGCCTCCCCCCGAATTCCTTCAATATCTGTCACTTTGAATTTCATCCCCCACCTTTCTTCTCCCGCTTTTCTTCCATACCACTGCCCCAATTATCAAAAAAAGCAACTTTTTCCTTTCTGAATTTTTTTTGAATTTTTGGCTCAATGCCAAAAGTTTTCAAAAAAGCATCAATTTTTGATCCAAACCGACCAAAAAGTATTCCCCTTTCCCATTTCCCCCCAAATATCAACTTGTGTGAAACTCTGTTTTGTCCAACAAATCTTGTTTTTACACACTTTTTCCCTTTACAATAAACTTTATGGAACCAGAAAAAGATTGTGTTATCAGTCAGTCCGTTATCAGTTATCAGTGAGTCCTTAGAGCTTGGCCTTGAGCATCTTGGGGTCCAGGATGGTACGCAGCTTCATGGCCTTGGCGATGTTTCCCTTGAGCTTCATCTTTCCTTGCATGAAGGCCTGGAAATGGATGGGTTTGGAAGGATTCTAAGATTCTGAAGCTCTAAAACTCAGGTATTCTGAATTCTGGAGATTCTAGAAGATTCTGAAAGTTTCGAAATTTGAAATTGCAGAATTTCAGATTTCTCATTTTTCATCGATTTTTTCCAACTTTTCAAAAAATTTTCCGTAATTTTGTCCAACTGAAAAAGTGTTTTTGATATCTTTATGTAACCGAAAAAATTGATTTAAAACTGAAAAAAATTTCTAAAAATGGTTTCTATCAGCTGAAACTTTGCTTACTCTAACAGAAGAAGATCTCATTTCATCAACTTTCTATGATTTTTTTCGGGGGTTTAAAAAATTTTTCAGTGATTTTGTTCAACTAAAAACTTGTTTCTCATACTGTTATCCAGTCAGAAAAATTTATTTCAAACTGAAAAAAATTTCTAGAAATGGTTTCTATTAGCTAAAACTTTGCTCACTCTAACAGAAGAAGACCTCATTTTCATCGATTTTCAACGATTTTTTTTTCCATTTCAAAAAATTTATTTCAAAGTGGAAAAAATCTCCCTACGGATTTCTATGAGCTCAAACTTTAAGGACCCTTCTATTTTACACAGATGTCCTACCTGATCCGGCTTCAGCTTTCCGGCGGCAATACTGATAAAGTCCGAGTCCTTAATGTTGATCTCAATCTCGACCGGACGGGTCGCATCATCTCCGACGTATGGGGTGTCGGACTTGGCGTCAATCGTCCAAACCTTAGTGGTGCCATCGGATCCGGTGATGGTCATGCGGAACGAGGTGCCGACCTTCTTCACCAGCTCCTTGTCCTGGAAAATAATCAATCGATAAGTGATGGGAAATGATAATGGATAACACTTACAACTTGGATTCTCTCCTTGATCTCTTCGAAGACAACGTCCGACTTGAAAGCCATTTTTTTCTGAAATTAAATTTTTTCAATTTTCAGTTCTTTGTCAGTTGATTTATAGCGACATAAAAGCGGAAAATGAGGCAAAAACGGAAAAATCGATAGACTGATAAGGCGCCTCAACACGGATCTCTTGTGATAAGACGTCGTCTTATGTTGCCCAAAGGAAACGGAGAAAAAGTGAAACCGATGGGGAAATTAGGCATGCGAAAGTTGTATATATACACGGAACTGATAAGTTTTTGAGAGTTTGACTACACTGGGGCAGTCTTATCAGTTATCAGTTTTTGTGTGTAGGCAGTGTCCAAATGTATGTACAAGCACTTTGAAGGGGTTGTTTTGGAGGTGTGGAGAGGGGGAGTGATTGTTGGTGATAATGTGATAAAGGGGAGAGTAGACTACTTGGATTGTACTTTTTGCATGGGACAATGTAGTTTCGACAGAAATTTGGAGGCATTTTGAAGAAAAATTGGGAAAAATTGAGGAAACAATTTTTTTTGAAAATATTTTCAAATTCTCCTAAAATTACAGAAAAAATTTCAGTTTTTTGAATTTGCGAAAAATTTTAGAAAACCATAACAAAAGGATTCATGAAGATTCTAATGAGGGATGTCATCTGAAATGTTGATTACCGTTCTATAAATCATTTCCATTTTTCAACGATTTTTTCGCCATTTCAAAAAATTTTTCAGTATTTTTGTTCAACCACAAAATTGTTTGCTGTATCTTTACCTAACTGAAAAAATTTATTTGAAAGTGGGAAAAATCTAATTCAGCGGTTTCTCTAAGCTCAAACTTTTGAGTTCTTCAATAAGAGAAAAAACGGTAAAATTGATGACTCACATTCTGTATCAATCAAAAAAGGACAAAAAAGTCCAAACGTGCACTGTTCCTACCCATTTTTTCCATTTTTTCCCAAATTTCTCCATTTTCCCATCTTTCCATTTCCCACAAAAATGGCGCTTCCTGCAGGACAATGGCGTCTCGACGTCATGATAATGGTTCTTTATCAAATGGCTCTCTTCTTTTCGGCTCAACTCGTTTTCGTGATATTCCTGGAGTACATGCCGAAGACATGGTGTAGTGATAATGGTAAGTGATAGCTTATCAGTTCCTCTACGATGCTCCAAAATCCACCGCTTTTCTGAGGGAGCCAAAGTTTGTGATGTGGGTAGACCGTCTAGAATATTTTTTAACATTTCAAAATAAATTTTTTGTGTTAGATAAAGGTGTCAGAATCATATTTTTAGTTGATCAAAACTACTGAAAAAAATTTTGAGATGAAGAAAAAAATCGTTGAAAATTGATGAAACTGAGGTTTTCTTCTGTTAGAGTAAACACATCAGAAACCCTTTCTAGAATTTTTTTTCATTTTGAAATAATTTTTTTGTGTTAGAAAAATGTGTTTGAATCATTTTTGTAGTTGATCAAATTGTCTGAAAAAATTTTTGAAATGATGAAAAAAACCGTTGAAAGGTATTTTGAGACCGTCACTGCTACAAACTCTCTGACAAATGTCTCTCCCACTACGAAAAAGCTCCGAACCTCTGTGCCCTTCCGAATATCTCAAAAAATCAATATTCCGAGTGTGTAGAAGAGAAAAAGTATCTTTATTTCAAATCAGCCCAATTCGAGTACCAGCAAGACTGTACTTCGTTGACTCAGTAAGTGCGCTCCATTGAGAAACCCTCGAATTCCGGTTTTCCCAGCTACTCTGCCTCTACCAACATGTACATGGGAGTCCTATTCGCCAATCTGATCCTCGGAGTCCTCGCTGATAAACTGGGTCGTCGTCCGATCTACTTCGCCTCCATATCCATCGGAGTCGTTTCTCTGATCCTCTCTGCTGCTCTTCCTTGGCTTACCGCTTTCTATATTTTTCGATTTACAACTGGAATTGGAGTTGCTGGGGCACAAATTGTCGGGTGGAGTTATGGATCTGAACTGATTTCTGCGAAGAGACGGTTTCAGTTGAGGACTTTTTCGAATTGGGTGCGTTGATTAGCTGATAACTCGAGAGTGATGAGAGATAGGGGAAAGATGTCAACAGATAAAATATAGAAAATGTCAAGCTTATTATTTTATCAATTGACAACTTTTGGCTATCAGTCATGATTCTCGACATAATCAGTGATTTCTGCAAGCCACTGTGTTCTAGATTTATCACCTGATAACTCAATACTGATACAAGATAGAAAAAAGTTGTCAACTGCAAAGTTGTAGTAAATGTCAAGCTTATCACTTTATCAGTTGACAACTTTCCTTCATCTCCTCTCCTTCTTGACTTATCCCTCATTTTCCAGGCCAACGCCCGAATCCTCATCGTCTTCGTGGCGTTCATCACTCGTGAATGGCATCTGGCCACCTATGTCTGTGCAGCCATCTCAGCACTAATCTTCCCGATTCTCTGGAAACTTCCCGAGTCTCCCGTGTTCCTGGAACAAAAGCATCGGATTGAAGAAGCCGGCGAATCGAGAAAGCGACTCGCGGAGATCTGTAAGCTGGAGTATGAGGAGAAGGAGGCGGCGGCGATCAATAATCTGAAAAAGATTGGGTTTTCGGATTTGTGGAGGAATCAGAGACTAAGGACCAACTTTCTGGTGTTGTGTTTTATGTGAGTGATAACAATGATAAAGCTTATCACGTCCTTATCACAGGTGGTTCTACGTGGGAATGGCCACCTATATCACTGACCTGAACGGAGCGGATATGTCGAGGAATCTCTATGTCGGACAGTTTCTTTCAGGGCTTTTGCTTACTATTTCAAAGATTGTGAGTTATCAGATATCAGCTTATCAGCTTATCAGTAACTGATAATTTCAGATCTTCGGATTCGCAGAGCCTCGATTCGAATGGCTCGGAAGACGTACCGTATTCCTATTCTCCCAGGGAACCGCTATCCTCGCCTATATCCTGATTCTAGTGGCTCTTTACACTGATAGCAAGGTTTATCAGTCCTTATCAAAAAAGAAAAAAAAACAAATTTAGGAGTCCACCTGGTACCTGATCGTTTATCTCTGCGCCTATTCCTTCCAAGCCTTATCAACCGAGACTTGCTACTTATCAGTGGCTGAACTCATGCCAACTGATGTTCGGGTTACTGTAGCAGCCATCACGAACATTTGTCTGAGACTCGGCACCATTGTGGCGTCGCTGACGAAGCCGTTGAAGTTTTCCTTTGAACCTGGGCTTTTCTGGATCAATTTGGTGGTTTGCTGTGTGGGGATTACGGTAGTTTATATGTATTTGGAGGTGGGACCCCTTAAAGGACCCCGGGATTTAAAAGTGGTCGTTTAGGAGTCGAGGAATGTGAATCTTCAACATGTCGGACAGGATGATGAGGACTCCGAGAATAGTGAGCCGATGATTGTGAAGTCGCCAATGTCGGATTCTGGGGAAACGGGGAAGGCGTCGGAGAAGGATTCAGAAAAGGATTCAGAAGCGACGACGAAGAGCAAGATTTCATGAACCTGATTGGCTGATTAGATGATAAAGAAATTTGCATTTTTCTTGGGTTTTGATGTGATTTTTGAGGACTTTTTCAAATTGGTTAAGTTTATCAGCTGATAACTCAAGAGTGATAAAAGATAGTGTAAAGTTGTCAACTGATAAAATGTAGGAAATCTAAAGCTTATCTCTTTATCAGTTGACAACTTTTATCTATCACTCATGCCTTCCAAGATATTCAGTGATTTCTGCAAATCACGGTGTTCTAGATTCATTAGCTGATAACTCAAGACTGATTAGAGATAAAGAAAAGTTGTCAACTGCAAAGTTGTAGCAAATGATAAGCTAATCACTTTATCAGTTGACACCTTTTTGCTATCACTCATGTTTTTCGAGATATTGATTGATTTCTAACGTCATTTGCTTTTCGGACCTTTTATTCTGCAGTTTTCAATGTTTTACGATTTACAATCATTTGACAGATTATACAAAAGATTAGCGTTTTCAGGCGGGGGACTAGTATGATGAAAATGTAAATGTACACACAAATACAATTTTTTTCGAAAAAAGACAGCGAAATTTCTTTTTTTTGGGGATTAGCTACTGCAGAGAAAGAGCGGGGGAGCTTGAGAAAGGAACGAGGCGGGGGCAATTAGGCGATTTGGATTCCGGTGATCTCGACGTCTCCGCCGATCTGGAGTCCGTTGACCTCGTCCGGAGAGAGACGGTGAGCGTACGAAGCGAAACGCTCGCCGTTCACGGTGATCTGGAAGAAGGTGAGTTGAGAGGGATTCAGATGGCGTGATCTGGATTCTGGAGGCTCCAGAAGACTTTTGGAAGCTTCAGAAGGCTCCATGAGGATTCAGGAGATTTTTGCAAGCTTCTGGAAGATTCTGGGAGCTTCAGAACGTTTCTGGTAGCTTTTGAAAGCTCCTAGAGATTCTGAAGCTCCCAGAAGACGTCCTGAAGCTTCTGAGAGCGTCTGAAAGCTTCTGTTGGGTTCAAAAGTCTTCTAGAAGCTTCTGAAAGCTTCTGAGAGCTTCTGGAGGTTTTTGGAACTCCCAGAAGTCGTCCCGAAGCTCAAAGACTTCTGGAAGCTTCTAGAAGTTTCTGAGTGCTTCAGAAAGCTTCTGGAAGCTATGTAGAGATTCTAGAGCCCCTAGAAGTCGTCTTGAAGCCTAAAGTCTTCTGAGAGCTTCTGAGAGCTTCTGGATAGTTCAGAAAGCTTCTGGTAGCTTCTAGAAGCCTCTGAAAACTTCAGGAAGCTTCTGGAACTCCCAGGAGACGTCCTGAAGCTTCTGAGAGTTTCTAAAAGCTCCTGAATCTTTAAGAAGTCGTCCTGAAGCTCAAAGGCTTCTGTGAGCTTCTAGAAGTTTCTGACAGCTTCTGACAGCTTCTGACAGCTTCTGACAGCTTCTGACAGCTTCTGGAACTTCTACACGACGTCCAAACGCTCCAAGACTTCTAAAAGCTTCTGAAAGGTCCTGAATCTCCCAGAAGACGTACCAAGACTCAGAAGCCCTCTCATGATCCCCTATGACTCACCGAGAACGCGTACGGCTCGTTGTGAATCTCCAAATCGAATCCGACAGCCTTCTCGAACGGCAGCTTTCCCTCGCGTTCCTCATTTCCCCATGCCGAGTTGATGAGCGAGTTGCGGACCACGTGCTAAACATTTTCATTTTTCTAGGGTCCCAGGAGGTAAAAATACCTTCTCATCGAAACGAGCATTGAGATGGAGAGCAATGTCTCCGTTCTTCTTGAGCAAGTTGATGTGGAAGCGCTTGGCCTTCTTCTCCGGAATTCCGAAGACAGTCAGGGTCTTTCCGGGGGCAAGGCCCTCGCCGGCGAGTCCGCTCTCGTATGGGACTGGCTGGAAAATGGGAGGAATTGGGTTGGGGAGGGGTCAAGGCACGAGAAACGCGTCAAGGCACCGGGGAGGGGCCAGGGTCTAGAAATACACCAAGCTGATGCCAAAGAATGTGCCAGTTCACTGAAAAGCGCCAGGGCACTAAGAATGCGCCAGGACCTAAAATTGCACCGAATGCGCGCCAGCAAACTCACATAGTACTTTCCGCCCCAATGAATGTAGTTGACAAGCACATCACCGTCAATGGTGAAGTGAGTGATGGAGGAGAGCGGCACACGGTGCTCGTACTCCTTCACCTCCTTCTGATCGACAAAGATCTGGAACTTGGAGTCGTGGGCACGGATGCGAATGTCGATGTCGTCGCCCTTCTTGTACGGGTTCGACTTGCGCTCTTCCTTGCCCCACTCGCCCTTGGCGAACGTGTTGAACACGAGTTTTCCCTCGTCGAAACGGACGGAGATGTGCAGTGGCACGTCGTTTCCGGAGAAGTCAGCAGTGTTGCTGTGAAGGTTGACCGTGAAGCTGAAAGGGTGGAAGGTGATCCAACTGTGAAGGGGCGGGGCTTACCGGATCGAATCCTCTCCAGTCTTGCCCTTCACGATGAGCGTCTGTCCGGGCTCGAACGGCTCGACGAGCTTGCTACGGTATGGGACGGGCTGAAAAGAGGGTGTACTGGAAATGCGTCACGGCACCAGGAAAGCGCAAAGGAGCTAGAAGTGCGTCAAGGTCACCAGAAATGCGTCACGGCACTAGAAACGCGCAAGGTAACTAATGAAGCGTCAAGGCACCAAGTTAGCGCCAAGGCATTGGAATTGCGTCAAGCGGATTTCCAGGTATCCAGAAAAGCGCCAAGGCTCCTACGCCAGAAGCTCACTGAAATTGCGCCAGTGTCACCTGAAATGCGCCATGTTCTGATTCCCGTGCCAAAGGCTTGGCACTCGAAGTGCGTCAAGCCCTCAAACTTTCAATGTATCCTGAAATGCGCCATGCCACCGGAAACGCGTCAACACGTCAACACTTTTTTCTCCAATTTTTGTTATCATTATCACTGAATTCCTTCTCACAAACACTATCACTAGAATTCGACCTTGACGGAGGCCACAACGAGACAAACAAGATTGCCCAATTGCTGCTGCGAAAAAGCAAAGCCAATTAAAAAATTCTTGTGGTGATAAGATCCGCTTCTTATCATCTCTTATCACAAGATCTTATCACTTACGAATGCAGACTCGTGGGCCATCTTGAGTTGGGCGAGAGTTCTCGGCGATTCTTCTTGTTGAGGAGTCTCCTGGAAGAAGGCAAGGATTCAGAAGGATTGGTCCCCAAAGTGGAAGGGACCCCTTAGAACGGCGATTGCTCTAAGGGGTCCCTGGCTGTTTCGCAATCAAATTGGAAAAGGAATTGGATTCGCGGGCGCAACGTTTCCACTCCATTTCAATTAGCTTTTTTTTCTTTTTTGGAAGCTTTTTTAGCTTTTTTAGGGGGAACTCTAAAGGGAAATTGAAGTGGAAATGGGATGAGCCCCGGGGGTGAGAGAGTATTCTGTAGGGGAGACGCAGAGAAGCGAGAAGGTTCTTTTATCAGTTGGGGGCCTCGAGAAAAAGAAGAAGAAAATGGAGAAGATGGGATGGATGGGGGAAGGGGCGCTGAGTCATGATGTTTGTGAAAAGAAAGAGAGATATTTGATGTACCATTGATAGAGAAATGGAACAATTGAATGGCGGGACAATGGGATTGTATACTTTTTTTACGATTTTGTAAAAAATGAATTTTTTGAAGCTAGAAATGATGGGGATTGATGAAAAATTGAATGGGAATTTTGAAAATTGCTTTAAAATTTTCTTGAAAAATTTTCAAAAATAATTTTTTTTTCGGATTTTTTTTTGGATTTCTAAAAAATTTCAAAAAATTTTCCAGAGATTGAAATGTTTTTTAGACATTTTTCAGATGTATATATTTGTCAGAAAATTTTTTTTAATCTTTCAGAAATTCGGGAAAAGCTAAAAAAATTTTTGAAAAAAAGGGAAATTTTGAAATAAATTTTTTTTTCGGATTTTTGAAAATTTCCAAAAAACTTTCAGAAATTAACATAATTTTTAATAAATTTTTGAATGTATATATTTGCCTTTAAAAATTTTTGAAAAGCTAAAATAAATTTTTTCGAAAAAAAATTCTAACTTTTCAAAATTTGAAATTTTCCCTATTCTGGATTCAAAGCTCAAAAGCTTGAAACCTGAATTCAGAGATAATCCTATTCCAGAGCCAACTTAGGCCCAATTCAGGCCAAGTTAACACCTAGACCAATCTATCCCCCAAGACTCGCCCAAAAATTACACCTCCCGCCCTATAACACCCATCAAATTTGTTTCGAATGAAAAAAGGCGTTGAAACCCTCCCCCATGGCAGCGGATTACACAAGACTGTAAAATGTGTCTCTCTGTTTCATTTCATTTCATCAAGTTGTCAAAAGAGAGAGAGAGAAGAGATCACACAATGATATGAAGGGAAGGGGAGAGGGGGTGGGCGTGCCCCGGGGCGAAGGAGACAAACAACAATAATAGTTGGGAAAAAAATGGGGAAAATGGGGAAAAAGAGAGGGAAGGAAAGAAGGAAGGATGCAATGACGCTCTAGTGATAAAGTGATAAAGTCAGGAATGAGGAAGTTT
The DNA here is from genome assembly GCA_900536315.3 of Caenorhabditis becei. NCBI lineage: Eukaryota > Metazoa > Nematoda > Chromadorea > Rhabditida > Rhabditidae > Caenorhabditis > Caenorhabditis becei. The sequence goes on along the minus strand of LR539731.1, from coordinate 14,037 downwards.
AGGTGGGGGGTGGGTCTAAGGTTATCATAAGCTTGACCTAGATTTAAACCCATCCCAGACCCAAATCCTTCTACTTTTATCTATCACTATAAGTATCGAATTTCACTTTGAAACCTTTCCAACTTTCGCAAAAAAGTAAACAAAACGGGCCGATCTATATAGCCCCGTCGAGACCGGTTCTGCCAATCACCTATAGTTTGGCGCGCGACAAATTGCGGCGAAATTGAAACAAAAAAAATTTTGTTGGTAAGGGATAGAGAGAGAAACGAAACTAATGTGGCATGACGTGGCAGGTAATTTGGGGTTTAGAAGTCGTGTGGTCTTTGATCAGGTTTTCAATTTTTTTCACCTTTCCAAAAAATTTTTCAGACAATTTGATCAACTGAAGATTTGTTTTTGACACTTTAATCTAGCCAAAAAAAATTATTTGAAATTGAAAAAAAAATTTTGGGCTCTCAAGTCAAACTTTTCTCACCTAGCAGTGGCTAGTAGTAGGTCTTATCATTTTTCAACGATTTTTTTCTCCATTTCAAAAAATTTTTCAGACATGTTGACAAACTAAAGATTTGTTTTTGACACTTTAATCTAGCCAAAAAAATTATTTGAAATTGAAAAAAAAAATTTTTGGGCTCTAACCATCAAGTCAAACTTTGCTTACACTAGAACAAGGCGTATCATTTTTCAATGATTTTTTTCTCCACTTCAAAAATTTTTTGGGAATTTTGATCAACGAAAGATTTGTTTTTTACACCTTTATCTAGCCGAAAAAATGTATTTAAAAATGGAAAAAATTTTTCTATAGGGTACCCATAAGCTTAAACTTATTGGAGCCCTTCTACCTTCACATGACGTCAGAAGCCTTCAGAATCCTTCAGAATCCCCCAGAAGTCTCTAAAACGTTTTAGAAGTCTTCTAAAGCCTTCGAAACCCTTCAGAATCCCCCGCAAAACCACATGACGCATCATCTGCTGATGCAATAGAGTGTCATAGGCAATAAGTACAGCTGTTCTCTCTCTCAACAAGCAAACATTCAAAAAAACAGCAGGATTTCGAAAGAAATGTGAAATGTCAGGTGTTTTTGAGAAGTTCAGTGCTTTGAAGTTTGAGAGAAACAAAAAGAAGATAGAACCGGAAGTTGTGGAAAAGAGTTCATTAACTCACTGGTGCTGCGGCCACTTGGGCGACAATGTGCTTCTCGACCAAGTCTTCCACAATTTCAGGCTCCGAATGAACGTCTTCGGATGGGTGTGCCTCGACTTGTGAGTGTTCGACTTTCTCGAAGGTCTCCTCTTCGTTTGATCCGATTGGTGATGGGGCTGCGTCTTCTGTGTTCACGTGGACAAGGTCATCTGGAGAGGCCGACGATTCTGGAGCGGATTCGACTGACTCGACGTGGTAGGCGACGGCGACTTCTTTGGCAGATTCTGGAGCCGGGGCTTCTGGAGCGGCTTGGGTTGCAGCGACGTGCACTGCTTCAATGACCTCCTCGACGACGTCAGCTGGGGCTTCTGGAGCAGCGGCCTCCTCCTTGTGTTCTTCAGCAGCTGGAGCAGCTGGCTCTGAAGCTTCTGGAGCAGCTTCCGTTGCTGCAACATGGACGGCTTCAATGACTTCCTCGACGACTGGAGCTGGCTCCGAAGCTTCTGGAGCAGCCTCAACGGCTTCAACATGAACGGCCTGGACGACTTCTTCGACTGGAGCGGCTTCTGATGCAGCTGGAGCTTCCTCCTTGTGCTCAGAGGATTCTGGAGCGGCGTCAGAGGATTCTGGAGCTGGGGCAGCTGATTCTGGAGCAGCCTCGGCGACTGGAGCCTCATCCTTGTGCTCTTCTGGTGCATCAGCATGAGCTCCTGGAGCAGCCTCTGTGGCGGCGACGTGAACGGCCTCGATGACCTCCTCGACGACGTCAGCTGGAGCAGCAGCCTCCTGTGCTGCCTCAGAGGATTCTGAAGCAGCTGGAGCATCAGTGTGAGCTTCTGGACCAGCTTCAGTGGCAACGACGTGAACAGCTTCGATGACCTCTTCGACGACATCCTTGTGTTCCTCAGCTGGAGCAGCAGCGGCTTCTGGATCTTCCTGGACTGGCTCTGAGGATTCTGGAGCAGCTGGAGCATGAGTGTGACCTTCTGGAGCGGATTCTGGAGCAGCTTCAGCAGCTGGAGCCTCCTCCTTGCGCTCTGGAGCAGCCTCCACAGGTTCAACATGAACAGCTTGGACGACTTCCTCAATTGGAGCAGCCTCTTTGTGTTCTTCGGCGGCTGGAGAAGCAGCTGGAGCTTCTGGAGCAGCTGGAGCATCAGTGTGTGCTTCTGGAGCAGCTTCAGTGGCGGCGACGTGGACAGCTTCGATGACCTCCTCGACGACGTCAGCTGGAGCCGAGGTTTCTTCCTTGTGCTCCTCGGCGGCTGGAGCAGCGTCAACGGATTCTGGAGCAGCTGGAGCATCAACATGAGCTTCTGGAGCAGCCTCAACAGCGTCAACATGCACGGCCTGGACGGCTTCCTCAACTGGAGCCGAAGATTCTGGAGCTGGAGCCTCAGCGTGAGCTTCTGGGTGCTCCTCAGCAAGTGGAGCAGTCTCTGGGACCTCCTGATGAACAACTGGGGCTTCTGGAGCAGCTTCCTGAGCTGGCTCAGCGGCTTGCTCCTTGTGCTCTTCTGGAGCAGCTTCTGGGGCAGACTCACTGGGAGCAACATGAATGGCCTCGATGACGTCCTCGACGACTGGAGCAACTTCTGGAGCATCCTGAGCTGGAGCAGCTTCCTCCTTGTGTTCTTCGGCGGCTGGAGAAGCAGCTTCCTCCTTGACCTCCTCAACTGGAGCCTCTGGAGCAGCCTCGACGGCTTCAATGTGGACAGCTTCAGCGGATTGCTCAGCTGGAGCATCTTGAGCTGGCTCGGCGGCTGGAGCATCCTGGTGCTCCACAACCTTCACCTCCTCAACTGGAGCCTCGGATGGAGCAGCGGCTTCTTCCTTGTGCTCTTCAGCGACTGGAGCAGCTTCAGTGGCAGCGACGTGAACGGCTTCAATGATCTCCTCAACGGCATCCTTGTGTTCCTCAGCTGGAGCGGCAGCAGTCTCCTGAGCTTCCTGAGCTGGCTCCGAAGATTCTGGAGCAGCTTCAGCAGCTGGAGCCTCTTCCTTGTGCTCTGGAGCAGCCTCCACGGCTTCAACATGAACGGCTTGGACGGCTTCTTCGACTGGAGCGGCTTCTGATGCAGCTGGAGCTTCCTCCTTGTGCTCTGGCTCAGCTGGAGCAGCGGCTTCAGCATGGACATCTTCTTCGACAGCAGCTGGAGCCTCCTCAACCAATGGAGCTGTCTCTGGAACCTCCTGGATGATCACTGCAGCCTCCTGAGCTGGTTCGGAAGCTTCTGGAGCAGCTGGCTCCTCAGCAACGAATGGCGGAGAATCCGAGACAGCCTCAACGATGGCGGTTCCATCGGTCAGGACTCCCTTGAAGACGATATGAGCGCCTTCTGGTGCTTCTGGAGCAGCGTCAGTGGTTTCCGGAGCAGCTGGAGCATCGGCATGGGCTTCTGGAGCAGCTTCAGCAGCTGGAGCTTCGTCCTTGTGCTCTGGAGCAGCCTCCACAGCTTCAACATGCACAGCCTGGACGGCTTCCTCGACTGGAGCAGCCTCGGCAACTGAAGCCTCTTCCTTGTGCTCCTCAGAAGCATGGGCTTCTGGAGCAGCCTCCTGAGCTGGCTCAGCTGGAGCAGACTCACTTGGAGCAACGGCCTCGACGACTGGAGCTTCCTCCTTGTGTGCAGAAGCTTCTAGAGAATCAACAGGTTCTACTGGAAAGCTAGAAGCTCGCTCACCTTGAACACCTTCGACGATCTGGGTACCGTCGGCCAGGACACCCTTCACGATGACTTGGGCTTCCTTGACCTCTCCCGAAGCTTGCTCCGAAGCTTCCTTGACCTCCTCCTTGACCTCCAAAGCCGTGTCAGCAGCGACATGAACCTTCTCGATCTTCTCCTCCTCAGCCACATCCTCCACCTTATCACCTCCAGTCAACTTCTCCACAACAGCATCCTTCACATCCTCCAGCTTATCAACCGCATCCGAGAACACATCACTGATAGCCGCGGAAGCGTTCTGGACGGCATCCTGGATAGCTGCCTCCTTCTTGGCAGCATCATCCTCCTGATCGACGGGCTTGTCGGTCTTGGCGAACGGGATCAGGTTCTTGGCGGAGCTGAACGCCGATGAGAAGAACGACGACGAGTCGGACATAGTTGGTAGCGAATATAAGACGAGAGAGAGACACACACTACTTGCGGGGTTCGAGTGTGTCGGAATGAGGGGCTGGGGGCGCGCGCTGAAAGTGCACGCAACCGCCTGCGTGTCTGCGTCTCTGAGCTCTCGTCGTCAAAGGGGGCGTGGCTTGAAAAGGGGCGTGGCTTGGCGCCGCCACGAGGCACACAGGTATTGACTGATCTCTCTGTCGGTCTGCACGCTCTTTTTGAAACATTCTGTCCAAAAAATGGCTGACCGAGAGATCATTGGAATGTGAGAGGGTGCGAGAGAAGGAGGGAAATCTCTGATATGGCAGGGCACGAAGCGGCCCCCGGAGAGAGCTTTTAGTCGTATAGTCGGAAAAGGGTACTTACAGTATGCTCAAATAGGCTCTTGAACCATTGAATTAGGGACATTTTGGGGGCTTGTCGAAACGAGGCGACAATTGGGGGTCGTTCATGGGAATGCGGGGATGATTGTGGTGATAAGGAAGGCTGATTTGCATATCAGTGGGAAAAAATGTTTGGTCATGAGGATGGGCTTTGGGCCTGATGGTTTTTAGGCTTTTGGGCCTTCCTTCAGGCCCTAGGCCTTGGCGTCAGGCCTGAAATCCAAGGATCTGGATTACTGTAGGTGTTTGGATTTTTTTCCTGATTTTCCCTGATTTTTGAACTTGGGAAATTGAATTCTTCCGGGTTTCCAGGTGTTTTTACGTTGACGTAATTGAGTTTTTTTGACGTATCTGATTAGTTTTTTGAATTTTTGAATTTTACGAAATTCTAGATTCAGGCGTTTTTGAGAATTTTTTCCTGGGATTTCAGATTTTTTTTTGAAAAATGCAGCTATTTTTTTCTGTTAGCCCGGATGTTTGAAAAATGTTCAAAATTGTCCAGAATCTGAAAAATTCAAGGGAAAATTGAAAAAAAAGTTTTGTGAAAAAATTCGAAAAAAAAATTTTCTCCAATTTTTCAAAAAAAATTTAAATTATAAAAATATTTCAAATTATTCCAAATATCAGAAACAGAATGGAAATACTGTCAGAATTCCCAAAAATTTATAAATTTCACAAAAAAAATGATTTCAAAAAAAAAATTAAAATTTTGTTTTCTGAAATTTTGTGAAAATTCTTTCTAATTTTTAAAAATTTGTCCAATTCCCAAAATTCTTCAAATTTCTGAAAATTTTTCGAAATTTGTAACACCTTCGAAAATTCCCCAGAAACTTCCAAAAATCCCAAAATAAAAAATCTCCACCACCTACAGTAACCCATTCGAACCTTAACCCCCATTCCCCTCCGTAAATCCAATCCCATTCTCCATCTCAAAAAGTGCTCCACTCCCCATTCAAAGTTGCTCCATTCGCTTCTCATATCCCCTTCTCCACATCCCTTTCCTTTACATTTCCGGTGTGTCTCTTCGAAATCCGCTTCTCCAGAAAAGAGATAATCTTCGATGACGTGGCACAGAGCACTACGTGCAAAACCCCTTTCCAATCAGCTGGTTGACACATTTTGCAGGAGCACAAAAAATTCAAACTGATACTGATATCAGTGATAAGGAACAATAAAAAAAATGGCGGTCAAGTGTTGTTTTCCATGTCTTGATGGGTCACATGGAAGCTCGTCCTGATAGTTATATTTGATTTCCGTCTTCCTTGTGATCAACCACAGGTTCGGCATCATATGCTCCGGAGGCGCCCATCGGGTAAAACTACTTGCAATGTTGACCTTTGTGGCACACGGCCTACTGAACACTAATACAAATAGTTGAGACGGGCACACAATTTAATTAAATGGGTTACATGGAAGGAGGAAAAGTTGGGGTTTTTTGTCACTGGGAGAGCAAATAAATTTACGAAGGAACGATGAGACAATGAGGACTGTCTGATGGGGGATTAGTGTACCTTGATACTCTCCAAGATATTTTTTACAGATGAATGAGGTAAAAAGCTAGGATTTAGTATGTCGAAAAAAAAATTTGGTTGAAAATGAAAGAAGTTACAATTTTTCCAATTTCACGCACCCCAGGGGGGAGGTACTTTGATGCTCAACCAATTATTGAGCTTGGGAGCAATAATTCTGGGCCTTTTTGTATTTTTCACAGATAAATAAGTTAAAAAGCTAAAATTTGATATGTTGATCAAAAAGTTTGGTAGAAAATGAAAAAAATTACAATTTTTTCAGTTGGAGGTAATTTTACTTCAAGACTGTAGGCAACCTTGATGCTCAACCAATTTTTCGGCTTGGGAGCAATTTTCCACATATTTTCTTATTTTTTACAGATAAATCAGGTAAAAAGCTACAATTTGGTATGTTGATCAAAAAATTTGGTCGAAAATGAAAAAAGTAACAATTTTTCCAATTTGGGGTACATCAAGGGCGTACTTTTGATATTTGAACAACTATTCGGTTTGGAGCAATAATTTTCACTTTCTGGTATTTTTTACAGATAACTGAGATAAAAAGCTACAATTTGGTATGTCGATCAAAAAATTTGGTCGAAAATGAAAAAAGTTACAATTTTTCAAAGTTGGTGTACTGTAGAGCGGCAGGTGGGTTGGCAGGCTTTCAGGCTTTAGGCTTTAGGCTATAGGCTTTTAGGCTTTCAGATTTTTGGTTTCTAAGCTTCAAGCATTAGACTCCAAGCCTACCATAAGCCCATAATTTCAAACTTCAAGCCCTGGCCTCCAGGCTTCAATTCATCAGGGCTAATTTCAGCCCAAATTAGGATTTCAGGCTCAAGAACAATACCACATTCGGATTTTGGGCTTTCAGGCTTTCTAGGCTCTTTTCTAGGCTTTTCAGGCCCACTATCCATCCTTCGGACTCACTTTTCCAATATCCACCTTGTTCCTTCTCCTCATAAGCCTTCTGCTGCTCTTCCGGTAAAAGTTCATAGCTCGATCACTTCTAGTCAATTCTCAGAATCAGCTGATATCAACTGATAACCCATCAGAAATTGTGACATTTCTATTTGCTCATTTCCCCTGTCACATGGGGCATTCCCCCCCTATACTATACGATATTTATTTTTAGTGTTTGTGTGAACTCCTCTTCGTCTCATCATATCCCTCTTCACTTCAACTTCAGGTTCGAAAAGTCCTCCCACATGTTCTTGCAAATGCTCCATGAAACTCGGCAGTTTACATCTTTTTGACGCTTCAGATTTCACTTTTTCCCTCTCCAGAAGGTTTTTCACGAGGTCAAAGATGAGAAGGCGGAGGAGGAGGAGGAGAACATGTGGTAATGAAATGGACGCGAAAAACGGATATGAAATGGCGGGAAAAACGAAGAGAAAAAAGAGAGTTTCACAAAGTAATAAGAAGCGGGGAAATGGAGGGATTTCGCAATGTTTGGGGGACCTGTACGCGAAATTACGCAAAATTACAGACTCTTGGAGCTACAGTAACCCAAAGTCCGAAATACCATAAGTTTGAGCTCTAGAAGATTTGTTTGGACTTTAAAATAAATTTTTTGTATTAAATAAAGGTGTCTAGATTAATTTTGTAGTTGATCAAAATTATTGAAAAATTTTTTGAATTGGTGAAAAAAATCGATGAAAAATGATGAAATTTAGGTGTTCTTCTGTTAGAGTGGAAGTTTGAGCTGATAGAAAACCTTCAAGGAAATTTTTTTAACGTTGAAATAAATTTTTTCAAATAGATAAAGGTGTCAAAATCATATTTGTAGTTGATCAAAATTACTTTAAAAATTTTTGAAACCTCGAAAAAAATCGTTGAAAAACTGTCATTTTTCCATTGCAGTAGAATTTTGTGAGCTACCGTAATCCTTTCCACGACAAATTGCGGATTTTTGAGGTACAGCAACCTAGGGCACCGTGATGCAAAACTGCAGACATTCAAGCTACAGTAACCCAGACGCGAAATCTCGGACTTTCAGACTACAGTAACCCAAAAGCATACGACATGTTGCGGACTTTCGAGCTACAGTACCCCTCCCATCACCAGTTCAAAGTCCAAAAACCAAACTCCCATTTCCCTCCATTTCCCGATCAGAACAGACCAAATTTAGAGTTGTATAGTCAGTTCAAAACTCCAAAAACGCAGACTGCCGAAAATCCAATTTTTTGTGTCTTGTACTTGTGCAAAATCGGTCTCAATCAGCAGTTCAAAACCCCATGACCTTTACCTAAATATTTACTTTCGACCTCTCCCAGGTAGAGCCCCTTGGGAGTGATGTGAACGGAGGCGGAAAATTGGAAATAGGTATTTAGGTAGGAGGAGAAGAAGGAAATAACCAAAAATCAGAGTATTATGTATGTCTATGTTTGCAACTTGTCCATGTGTACTAATATTTGTCCATATAGTGTTATAGGTAATTCGCGCCATGAGGTGTTTATTGCGAAATCGTCATCCTTTTGATCCACTTTTTGTCACTTTTTCAAATGAAATCAAACCGAACGAATCATCATTTTCTGCTTACTGTTCTGATGGAAAACGAGACTTAGACAGCTAGGGAGAAGTGTTTGGACAGGTGGCGGGAACTGTACTTTGGCAAGGGAAGGGGAGAAGAGTTCGAGGATTTGGAACTTTGCAGGAAGGAAAGAGAAAAGGAGGGGTGTTGGGCTTTTTTGAAGAAAATTGAGGAATTCTAGATTTTTTGAGGGTTGAAAATAGATTTCTGGGATCTTGAGTTTGAAAAAATTTTTCCAAAAAATTAAAAAAAATATTTTTCGAAAAAAAAACAATTTTTTTTTGAAAATTAAAAAAATTTCCAGATTTTCTGGAATTTTTTCTGATATTGAAAAGGATTTTAAAAATTGGAAAAAATTTTTAAAAAATTGGAAAAAAATGAAAATTGAAATTTTTCCAAGAAAAATTTTTTTGGAAAAACTTTTTTTTTTCAATTTTTTGAAAATTTTTCAAATTTTCTAAATTTTCCTGTATATTTTGGATTTTTTTCTGTCTTGTGAAAAATCTCGAAAACCTGGGAAAAATTGGAAAAAATAAAAATTTTTTTTTTTTTTGAAAATTTGGAAATTTTTTTTACTCAAAATTTTTTTTCTAAATTTTTCAAATTCTTCCAAATTTTCTCCTCCCAAAACCATCACCAAAAACCAGCCCGAAAATTCCGCAAATTCTTTGAAAATTATCCGATTAGCCACCAAAAGTTCCAAATTACAAATGTTCCAAAGTGACCTTCAAAATCGTCATTGATAACATCAAAAATCACTTTTATCAATTTCAATCAATCAATTTCGATAAAAATGTTATCAGGAAACTCATCACACTGATAAGAAGCTCTAGAAAAAGTTCCAGAATCTTATCAGCTATCTTATCAGTGGATTCTAGAGTTCCCGGATCTCTGAAGTACCGAAGAATCGTGAGAATTCCAAACTTTTCCATTTCGTTCTTCCACCCAACCACCTATCAATCACAATCAGTGCGTTATCATCACTTATCTCTTATCACGGTTCACATTTCTGCCAAAAAAGTGTAACTTTTGTGTCAAAGAAACCGCCGACCATATGACCCGTCGAACATGATAAATAATACCCCATGAGAGCGTTTTTCCCATTTTATTTTTGGACAGAACAGTGGCGAGACCATGTGACTCATGACTGATAAGGACTGATAAACTGATCAGGAACGGTTCACGGGGGACCCGGGAGGGATGAGTCAATCGGGTATTTGCTCATTGCCATTGTTCAAGGTCATAGCTAGTACGTCATGCAGTTTGAGCAGCTGGAAACACGCTCAGAACATCAATTGTTGCCAGTTTACGTGAAAATTTGGAAGAAAACGGAAAAATTGAAAAAGGGGTCCAAATTGGGACCCAGTTGGACTACTTTACTGAAACTACCGTAACTTGGCTCAAAATTGACATTTTGACACCGTTCTTGGACTGATTGATAGCTGAGGTGTTAAAGAATAAGCTATCAAAATTTTGAAACAACAGTTCAATGTCTAGAAAAGTTACATCATCTGGAAAAAAGTGAAAAATCTAATTTTTGAAGAAAAAAAAGAACATTTTTTCAGAGCGCATAACTTTGCTCAAAATAGCTCTATTGACCCCGTTTTTGGACTTATTGATAGCTGAGGTGATAAGAAATGAGCTATCAAAATTTTGTGAGAAATGTTCAGGTTTTAGAAACGTGACGTCATCTGGAAAACCGAAAAACAGTGAAAATCAGATTATCTAAAAAATCTTGAAAACTCCTTTTTTCAGAGTGCCTAACTTTGCTCAAAATGGCTCTTTTGTCTCCGTTTTTGGACCAATTGATAGCCAAGATGATAACTAATCAGCCCATAAAGTTTTATCAGCACAGACCCAGATTCAGAAGTGTGACGTCATCTGAAAGTCACTCCAGCCACCATTCCTCAAATTTCGACATTCCCCAGAACTGATAAAAAAATCTCCTTTCTCTTCAAACATTCGCCCCACCTGTCAACGCATATTTACCAGAACTCTTGAAAAATGGGCTACACTGCTGTTCAGAAACGAACACAAGTGAAACAATTAAACGGGGGGCGGATTTGAAAGAGTCAACAGAGACGCCTTGATATCAGTTTTGCCGCGCGTTTTCATCGCGTTTCCACGTACTATTTGTGTGTTCTGATAGAACGGAAGTTGGGCAGAAAAAGTGATAGATAGGAAGAGCAAATTACAAGAGAAAGAGATGTTTGCATTGACGTAGGGAATGGGGAAAGGGACTTGCAAAGTTTCAGATGACGTCACGCATCTGAATCTTGATCTAGAATAATAAAACTTTATGAAATGATTAGTTATCACCTTAGCTATCAATTAGTCCAAGAACGGGTTCAAGAGAGCCATTTTGAGCAAAGTTATGCTCTTTCAAAAATGTATGAAATTTTTTTCAAGAATCCAGTTTTCTCAAAATTCCAGAAGACGTCACTCTTCTGAATCTTGACCAATGCCAATGAAATTTTGCTCACTGATTTATAATCACCTTAGCTATCAATTAGTCCAAGAACGGGTTCAAAAAGTCCATTTTCAGCAAAGTTATGCACTTTCAAAAATTGTGCAAATTTTTTCAAAGATCCAATTTTCACAAAACTCTAGAAAACGTCGCGCTTCTGAATCTCAATCAATGTTTATGAAATTTTGATAGCTTATTCCTTATCACCTCAGCTATCAATTAGTCCAAAAACGGGGCCAAAAGAGCTATTTTGAGAAAAGTTATGCACTATCAAAAAATGTGCAGATTTTTTTTTCAAGAATCCAATTTTCTCAAAATTCCAGAAGACGTCACGCTTCTGAATGTCGATCAATGTCGATGAAATTTTGATAGCTCATTCCTTATCACCTCAGCTATCAAGTAGTCCAAGAACGGGGTCAAAAGGTTGATTTTGAAGCGACTCACACTGATTTCAGTGGAAGGGGGGGGTCTCCACTGGGTCCTAGATATTTCAGTGTCTGTTGGAGGGGTTCTAATAGGATTCAGAACCTTTGTAAAGATTCTAGTATACAAAAAGTCCAAAGAAAACAACAACAACAAAAATGTGGAAAATACATAGTTGGTGACCGCCCATCGGGGGTCCGGGGGTCCGAAGGAGTCGTGTGGCACGCAATTTGGCGGAAATTCTGCTCGCTGAGCTCCATCGGCGCGAAACGAGAGAAGAAGAAAACAGCAATGAAATTTCGGGCCGTTTTTTCAGGAAATTTGGGGCGAGAGTAGTGTGTCAGAAGGCTAACGAGATGGAAGAAAAAGGGGGAAGACAAAAGGGCGAATTTGATTTGGGACAGGGGGACAAGGGGGGGACAAGGTTATGCATTTTTGAGTTGACCGAGATTTCGAAATGATTTTTGCAACATTTTTGAGAAATTGAAGGGGGTTTGGAAATTTAGGAAAACAAACCAGAAAAAAATGAAAAAAAATTTTAGAGAGGGAATTTTCAAATTTTCAAAAAAAAAATCAAATTTTCAAAAAACAAAAAAATTTGTTTTCTTGTATTTTGTAATTTTTGAAATTTTACAATAATTAAAAAAATATGAACAATTCCAACTTCTAAAAAAAAATTTTTTTTTCGAAATTTCCAAATTAATTTTTTTTTCTAGTTATTTATATTTTTACAAAGTTTGAAAAATAACAAAAATTAAAATTTCTGAAAAAAATTTTTTTTTGAAAAATTTGAAATTAAGTTTTTTGTACTTTTTAATTTTTATAATTTCACAATAATACAGAAAAGTTGGAAAATTCAAATTTTCGGGAAAAAATGTTTAGACCTACCGGAATTCGAAAAAAAATATAGGAAACATCACAAAAGCGCCAAAAAATTCAAAATTGAAAAAATAGGCCAATCTAGGTCAATCTAGACCAATTTTAGGCAAACAAAAACCAGAAATAGCTCAAAAGTTGCTCTTGGAGCTCTCTCTTCGCTCGAATCAAAATCAGATCCATCTCGAAATGTGTATTATCTCGTCCGCCGCCGCTTCTCCGTCCGTCATGTTGTGATGTTTCTGGCCCCTTCGGATCGCTCCTCCTTACACACCCCCACGACGAGAGAGCACACGGGTGCCCGAGGGTCCGTGAGAACATTTGTTGGTGGCTTCTGGACATGTTTCGATTGATTGGGCAATCAGTTGTTCTGCCACGAACAGACACACGTCAAAAGGACATTAGGTAGCAAGATTGATGGGTTTTGACCGGTGGGAGACGGGTGAACAGGATCCTCGGAAACTTGAGAGTTTTGATGGTGTCTAGTTGCAAATTCCTATTACACTTTTTATAGTGCCCCCTGCTCCAGATGATGTGTAGGCCTCAGGCCCAAAATGTGAAACTTGACACCGCAAAAGCAAAACAAAATTGCCCTCATCTCTCATAATCAGTATCATGGTTCCCACCGTTGTCGAGCCTTTCCTCGACGGACCCCTCTCCGTCTCGAGGCTCTTCGGGTGGGCAGGAATCAGCAAGATGTTGATCTCATTGGACACTCTGCGGAGTCGAACCAGCGACCCGTCGGGCGGCGAGCGAGCACGCAACCCACTCGGCCAAACACGCCAACCAGGAGGAGCGGCCGGGGTGCGCTTATGAAGGCGCGTTGCGCGGCGGGGGAAGGGGAAATTTGGATTTTGGATTTCTGGAAATCTGTAGTGGAAATTGAATTTGCGCCCTATAATCGAATCCCAAACTCTAAACACACACTTCTGAATCATAATCACATATTCTCTTATCAGTCAGCACACTCGAATTCCAAATCTCCATCAGAGCATACATAATCTCGTTCTTTGCACTCTCTCATGCACTTTTTCTTCGAAATCTGCACGCCTACATAGGATTATGAGTCGACGTATAGCGGATATGTATCAAGATTTTTTAACGGGGATTTCCCGGGGATTTGTTGATAACGGGGGACTTGTTGACATAAATATTTATTGAAGGTGATAAGGATTGATATGATGATGATGAGGTAAATAAATAAATAATTTCTTATGTGGATTTGGGATGGCAGGGGTCGAGAAAAAGTTTTTGGAATCCTGAAAAAAATTTTAAAAAAATTTTTTTTTTGGGTTCTAAAATATTTTTAAAATTTCTACAGTCAATTTGAAAATTTCTGGGGTTACTGAAATTAAATAAATTTTTTTGGAAAATTTGAAAAAATTTATGACAATTTTTAAAATTTTGGAAAAAATTCTGAAATTTTCTAGTGTTTCGAAATGTTTTTTTTTATTTTTAAAGAATTTTCCAAAACTGGAAAAAAATTACCAGATTTTCCACGTTTCTTGAGAAAATGTGGAATTCTTCAATACTTCAGATATGACCTATTCTTGTACCAATCACATCCATTTCAACTGAACCATTTCAAGTTTCA
>LR539714.1:90796-141867 GCA_900536315.3 Caenorhabditis becei | reverse complement strand
GTGGGGGGACAGAAGGGGGTGGGGGGCTCAAGTAAAATTTTACCAAATCATCTACCGGAAATCCTCGCTAAATTGAAAATCTAAATTTGCCAAAAATTTGAAACAAAAACAACTTTTTATTCCAAAAGTTCAAAATTCCCCCCATTTTTTCAGGAACCCATTGACAACTCGTCGGTTTCTCACCGTGTTCGACTCGATATGCGTGATATCTCCAACGACGGACACCTCTTATCACTATCAGTTCTGCCATATGTACTTATTCAGGTATTTAATCTCTCAAAATCTTCAATTTTCCCAATTTCCAGGCCCTAAAAAGTCATTCGGACGTGTCAGAATCAATAAAAACGTTCCGTCAAGTGCTCGGAAGATGGGCGGAGCCATCGGAGCACGAGTCCTTCGGAGCCTACCTTGCCTGCATTTTTGTGGTCTCCACACAAGATGAGAATCCACTCGGAGAGCTCAGCAAGATGATTCAGACACAGCAGACGCTTTATGTGAGTTGGAGGGGAAATTCTATAAATAAATGCAATCAGCAGTTTTTCAAATCACATTATTTAGAAATTTTGTTGAAACTGTAAATTTACAAGGGATTCTTTAAAAAATCAAATTTCTGTGAAAATAAAATAAATATGCATTGTCGGAACAAATTATCAATTTCTAAGCGTTCAAAATCTCAAAGATCAGTGGAAACTGAGAATTTCAAAAAAAAATTGAAACTGAATATTATTGCCGTCCCGTGGCTAGTCACCTGATGGGTCTCGCCACGAAAATGATTTCAGGCTGAAATACAGCTTCAGGACAAGGTTTTGAAACTTTTTCTGATGGAAATGGATAAGATGACGTGAATTCAATAATTTCCAGCCAAATTTCAGCAGTTTCCCCCGATTTTTAGTGAAAATCAGGTGTTTTTGATAAAAAGCGGCAAGACACCCAAAAATACTTGATTTTTCACTGAAGATCGGTAGAAACTGCTGGAAATTGATGGGAAATGAATAAATTCACCCATTTTCATCAGAAAGGCCAAAATCTTGTTCAGAACCCATATTTCAGCCAAAAACCATTTTCGTGGCGAGACCCACCAGGTGACTCGTCGCGGGACGGCAATAATAAAAATTTCAAAAATACAGGCTACGCAGTATTGTTCAATTTTCTAAAAAAAACTATTTATTTTTTCTCTGAAACCGTAAAATTTTCCATTTTCCTATTCCCATATTCCAGAACTCCACATCGACCCTGATGATCCCTCCGTTCTGTTGCTCTCCAAAATGGGCCACAGCTCACGCGAAGACTCCAAAACACTACGTGTTGCTCCATGATTCAAGTGCTCCGCGGAGCAGCACCGAGAGAAGAGACGAGGTGTTCGCTCAGATGTGCGCCACTTTCGGAAACGACAATTGCCAGATTTTGCAGTTTGACTCGATGAAAGGTGGGCTTTTTTAGAATTGAAAAAAAAATTCCAGTTTCAAATTTTTTCAAAAACTGTATCAATTTTTCAGGGAAGCAATTATACGATTGCATGTACACAAAATTCTAAATAATCCAAAAATAAACGAGTAAAACATTTTTTACAGTTTCAGAATTTTCAAATTTCAAAATTTTTAAAAAATAATTAATTGAACAAGGACTCTCGGAATAACAAACATTAAAAAAATTTTCTAGCTCCTAAATTTTTAGAAAAATTCTATTTACACCTTTGCAGTCAATATAGGTTCATCACCCGAAGAAAAAATGAAACCCTGTTTCAAATTCTCATTTTTCTGAAAAATTGGAACTTTTAGCATTGGTTTGCTTTCGTTACTAGCAGAAAACCTGAATTTTCTTGCAGAATCCCCTGAAATGTCGGGTGTGTGGTCGGAGATTGACGGTCTGAACGATGTGCTCGGCAAGGGACTCGACGACGCCTTCAAACACGCTTCTGATGCGACGCCGACGACTCCAGGGGCCACTGGAGCTGCGTTGTTGCAGGTAGAATTACAGAATTTTGAAAAACTGATGTTTATAATTTTCTAAGGCGTTTTTTTGATTCA
Source organism: Caenorhabditis becei (assembly GCA_900536315.3). Lineage (NCBI taxonomy): Eukaryota > Metazoa > Nematoda > Chromadorea > Rhabditida > Rhabditidae > Caenorhabditis > Caenorhabditis becei. The sequence goes on along the minus strand of LR539714.1, from coordinate 139,840 downwards.
AATTAGAATTTTTAGCCAACTTTGACACTAACAATTTTGAAAATATTAAAAAATTTAAAAATTTAAAAATAATACTTTAGTCGCCCACGTCGCCCTCCTCGGTGTCTACCATCTCATCCATCCTTCCATCCGTGTCCTCCGTCTCTCCAAACACTCACAAATCGAATACGTCGACGATTTGGAAGACGAGCAACAAGATATTGTCGGTTGAAGACGGAAAGAATGCACAGGGAGTCATCGGCAAGTTCCTGACTGCTTGTTTGGTGGGTTTTCATTTTTTTTTTGACTTTCAAGCAGTTCGTAGTGTAGAAATATTATAAGTCCAGTTTTTGGGGTTTTGCTGAAACTGGAATTTTTTGAATTTGATTTTTTTTTTTTGAAAAAATCAGCTTTCAATAGGTGGAACAAAAAGGCACTTTGAAACGTTTCAAAGTTTAACAAAGATTAAAACTGGAAAAAAAAAATTTTCAATTTTTTTTGGAATTTACCTTTTTTTCTAAATTTTCTTTCTTTTTTTCAGACGCCCTATGTCGAAAAAGAAATGCGTTCTCTGTACGAAGCCGTCGGTCAGAAGAAGGGAATCGGAAAGTCCATCTCGACGGGAATGCGAAAATGGTTCGGAACTGGGAGCTCTTCGGGCAATTTGGCCATTCCGGCAAGGTTTGTTGGCTCTAGTTTCTGAAAAATGCAGTGCCATTGGATGTTCTGTAATTTTAAAAAAATAGAAAAAAAATAAACTTAAAATACCTAGATTTTTATATAAATTTTTCATTTTAATTTTTTTTACAGTTTCAAAACATTTTCAAAAAATTATAAAATTAGAAAAAACATAGTTTTATGGTGGATATCAGAGCTTTAATTTATTTTAAATAAATAAATGAAATTTTTACAGTTTCAAAAGTTTCACAATTAATCCAGGTTTTTTTAAAAAGTCAGTTCGTTTGTCGATTCAAATAACTTTCAGCTACTCTTGGGAAAGCCCCGAAATGCAGACCCGTCGCCTCGCCGACCTTCTTCTGATGTTTGGCTCGAACGGCTCGGCCTACGATCAATACCTGCCGCTGAAACGAGATCTGGAAGCGGACAAAGCGATGGTGGCGCATGCAGTGGCTCTGGAAATGTGTGTGGTGGCACTGCATGCCGCACAGCCGAATCTCAATGCGAAACAGTTCCCGATACGGTATCTGGACACGCCACTCGCCAATTTGTTGGAACACTCCAAGTGGGTCTTTTGGTTTTTTTTTTGTGTTTCAAAATTTTTTGAAGTATCTATCCAAATTTTTGCCGGTTGATCAAATCATGCTGACAGTTTCTGAATTTTAAAAAAAAAAATTTCCAAAATCCCAAAATCAGAAAATTTTAAAAAAAATTTTTTAATTTTTTCCCTGTTTCAAAGGTTTTTCGAAAATTTTTGCTAGATTTTCGAAAATGTTAGAGTACGCTTTTTTGGCGTAATTTATTAATCGAAATTTAATTTTTTTTTCTCAAATTTAAAAAATTGCTTTGAAAAAACCTCAAAATTGGGTTCTTTTTTTCATGTTTCAAAAAACAAAAAATTCAATTTTTGAATTTTTGTAAAATGCTAATGGAAAAATTCGGTATCTTTTTAACAAAAATCCAATTGATCTGTTTCCAAATATTTTTTCGTGTTAAAAAAAATCAACTTTGAATTTTGCTTTTTCCAAAATGTTTGGTAGTGTTCTAGATTTGTCGGTACCGATTTTTGGTTTCAATGACCAATTTTGAAGATTTTTTGAAATTTTGAAAACCCGCTCCCATGATTTTTACCTCCTTCAACGCCTTCTGAAAGATACAGAAAATACCCGGCTGTCCTCCGATGCGCCTTCAACATTTCGGACATCTTCGCTGATCTCGGATGTCATAAAGAAGCGGCGGCGACTCTGGCACGCATCAGCTCCATTGAAGGGGATCATTTGGTGGCAGTGGCACAGACATTGGCAGCCGAGCAGTTTGAGAAGGCCGGAATGCTCCGAAAGGCTTCTTTCCATCGGGTACTCGCTGCGAACCGGTTCTCACATGCTGGCATTCATGGATTGGCGTTTGGTGAGTTCTTTGAGAAATTCAAAAAATGCTAGAAGTACGCAAATTGAAAATTGTTCTGAACTATTTCTTTAGCCTTAAAATTGAAACCGAAATTTTTTAAAAATCAAATTAGCAGAAAGTAAACTTAAAATTAACCATTTCACTTTTTTCCCAGATTCAAATAATTTTTTTTAAACGAAAAATTTTATAAAAATCTGATTTTCCGAATCATTGCTTTTTCTGAAAAAAACATCCACCAAGAAACAAAAAAGGAGAAAATTTTGAAAATATTTTTTTCTGTTTCAAAAAAATTTGAAATTTTCATTTTTGCTGGAGTAACTAATAGGACCAGTAAACAAATAACAATTTCTCAAGAAACTGAAAAAATATTGAAAAAAATTAATTCTAAAAATTTTTCAAAAAAAAGATTAATTTCAAGCTACAGTAACCGTTTTCAAAAATTGAATTTTTTGCCAAAAAAATAAGATTTTTGAATCTTGAAAACTATGAATTGCCTCTGAATTTTAATTACAGTTTCAAAAAACATTCTCAAAATTTTCAATTTTTTCTGAAGTAATCTGCCTTCAGAAATTACAGGAAAAAAATCATGAACATTTTTTTCCAGTTTCAAAAAATTTCTAATCAAATCAATTTTTCAAACTGTTTGCTCCGATCTTGAATTTCTGGACAATGAAAAAATCAATAAAATATGTTTTCTTGCAGATTGCTACCGCCTGGCTCTCCCTCCATTCGACCAACGTCACTGGGGAGTTCTCGACGAGCATCTCGCGATCCGTCTCCTTCAAGAAGGCGAAAAAGCCGGTCTAATGACTCCGAAAATGGCTGCGGAATGTGTCCGTCGGCTGGTTTCAGTGTGTCCGAAGTTGTCTCCGACGCTTCAGGAAGAACGTCTTCGGAAGATCATCCACGTGCTCGACGCCTATTCCTCGCATCGATCGGAGCCTGTTCAACTGCTTCTGGACATTCCGAAAGTCGAGATGGACACTGTGAAAGTGATATACGGAGAGCGGCCGGCATGGAATGAAATCGATGAGAACGAGCATCAGAGTGTCTCTTCGGAAGGCTGGATTACTGTAGAACGGGCCGCCCATTATGCTCTGTTCGGTGCAAGTGCGCCCTATCGAGGAATGCAATTGGTCAGTGATGAGCACTCTGATAATCAGAAGATAAGGGAGACACCGGCTGGAGAGAGGTTCCGAGTGATGGTCGACCTGACGAACACGCTGAAAGTGGCCATTGAACTGCAGAATGTTCGGGTTTCGGTGACGGATGTCGATGGACCGGATCCGGAGATCGGAACACTTCCGACGCTTCATCTGGAGCCGCAGGAGACGAAGACTGTCGAGTTGTACGTGTTTCCGAGGGTTGGATGCTTGAAGTTTCGAGTTGATGGACTGCTTTATCGATTGACGGCTGGGGATGCGGGAGTGGAAGCGAGGGTGCCGTTGGAGTGTAGAGGGAAGAGGTTGAATAAGACACAGAAACAGGTAGGGGAAAACAGTAGGGAATTGGGAAATTGAGAGGATGGGTCTCGCAACGAAAAAGGCTTACAGCTTCGGACAAGATTTTGACACTAAATTTAATGATTTCCAACCAAATTCTAGCAGTTTCCAGCCAATTGTGATTTTTTTCGGGTTTTTCCCTGAAAATCGGTGGGAAATGCTGAAATTTGATAGGAAATGGTTGAAATCGTGCATTTTGACCCGTTTTTATCAGAAATTGTGCCTAAACCTTGTCCAGAAGCCGTATTTCAGCCAGAAACCGTTTTCGTGGCGAGACCCATCAAGTGACTAGCCGCGGGACGGCAATAAAAGCTGAAAATTGGGAATTGGGAATTTTCAACAAAAATCGAAAATATATTCCTGTTGAAATATTTTTTCAGTTGGAACAGTAAAAAACTCGAAAAAAAAACTCATTTTGCTGAAAATAAATCTAGAATTTTTATTTTTCAAACTTCATGAAAATTAATGAAAATTACTTGAAATTTTACAGAAAAATCAGAAATTTGTACATTTAAGATTTTTTTTTCAGCAAAAAGCAAAAATCTACGCTGCTGACGAGCGTCTCTCAGCGACAGTCGCCCAGAAACCATGGCCCCTGATCGAGTTCCGTGTGCTCAAATCGCCGCACAAATGGTCTTACTGTGATCAGGCACAACGGTATCAGTTGGAAATCGAGAACATTGGACAGGAAGACGTGATGTCAATGTGTCTGGCGACGAATGCATTCGATAGAGTGTCGGCCGGGATGATGGGATCGGAAGGATCGGACGAGAGATCCGAGGTGCAGCTGGAACTGGCCGCCAATGACAAGAAGACGGCGATATTCCAGTTCTCCGATGGCTCAGAGCCATTTTTGAGGATTGGAGAGAAGAAAAGGCTGTTTTTCGATGTCCGGAGCCAGGATGAGCCGACTGGGTCTACGGTGGCCCCGAAGAGCATGCCTACAGTATGCCTGATTGCTTATCGAAGTGCCAGTGGAGGAATGAGACAGTGGAGACGAGTGGTTGATGGGGAGAGGAGACGGCTGATTCAAGTTGAGGCTGAGGTCTTGAGTGAGTTTTTTTTTTATTATATGAAGTTCGATCGATCAAATTCAATTGGTTTCTCTGGAAATTTTTAGATTTTTTGAAACAGCAATTTTTTTTAAAATTAATTTTTTTGAAATTAAAATTGAAAACTTTTATTATTCGTAAAATCTGAAATGCGTAGCTGGCCTAGGAATCCAATCAGCGCGGCCGCCAGGTCTCGAAGCGAAAAAAATGCGAATTCCGTGCTGCGCCTTTGAAAAAACTACGGTATATGCCGGTGAAAACCGTAGTTTTTTTAAAGGCGCAGCACGGAATTCGCATTTTTTCGTTTCGAGACCTGGCGGCCGCGCTGATTGGATTCCTAGGCCAGCTACGCATTTCAGATTTTACGAATAATATGAATTTTTTCAAAGTTATCCTTTATTGAAAAAATTTTTTAAAAATGTTTCACAAAATGTTATTTATTATCTGATTTTTCCAGAATCTAATCACTATCATTTTCTTAAATTTAAAATTAAGATAAAAATCATTTTTGAGATCATAACCAGCTTTTCCAAAAAATTTTAGATTCACCTGTTTCAAATTTTTTTTTCAAAAATCCGTTTTTTTTAATTCATCACCATTCTCGCAATACATATCACAATCCATTTTTAATTTTTTTTTCTGTTTCAAAAATTCTAAAAATCGGTAAATTTCTCGAATTGGTAATACGCATTCCAGCAGTGCATTTTTACAATTTTCCCCCTATTTTTTTGCAGATTTCGACACCCGAACCTTCTCGATCAACCTGAAAAATTGTGTGGCAATGAGTCAAGCAGCCCTCTCTCGAGTCGAGATTCTTCGTATTCGAACCGCCCGAAACGAGGCTTCCCTTCCGAAAAAACACCTGATCCGAGAGGAAAATGGCATCAAATTACTGTCAAATCAGCGAAAAATCGAGATTGAATCCGAGCAGTCGGACACTTTTATCGCACGTCTTCCCCCGATTTCTTCGATTTCCGAGACTTGGCTCAGTGCCAACTTGATCCCTCCGAATTGGCCGTGTCCTGCAGTGATTCCCAGCTCCATGGATGATGAGTCGGTGATAAGAGTGGCTGATAAGATTGGAATGCTATGGAAGGCCAATATTGTGAATAATGAGGGATTGGTGAGTGATAAGAAATGTTTTTTTTTGTTATCTTCAATGTTTTTTCTTCAGGTAACTTCATTCATTGGTGAAACATTTGTTGATGACCCATTTTCCAAAAAATTGGCGGAAAGGAATGTTGCCAATGGAGGAGGTAAATTTCTTTTTCAATTTAAATTTTTTATCATTCAATTGGCCAATCAAAATGTTGTTTTTTCTTTAATCTGCAAATTCTGAAATTTTTGAGACAGAAAAAAATAGTTTTACTAATTTTTGAAAATTTTGAAATTTTCTTTTTGAAAAGGTTGGAAAAGTGAAACAAAAATCGTGATATTTAAAAATAAGTTGTTTTTTTCAAAATGTTTCGAAAAAATGAACGAAGAAATTTTTTGTGAACGAAAAAATAATTTTGTAGCAAAAAAACGGAATTTCAAAAATTTAGTTTCTATACAATTTTAAAAAATGATATCAACTGATATCACAATCGGATTACATTTTCTCGAATTCCATTTTTTAAAAATAACTTTTTCCGAATTTTTGCTATTTTACAGCATTGATCATGGGTTTTTGGAGATTTTTTTCTAACAAACGTAAAATTTTCATTTTTATCAACAATCACTGTATTTTATCAGCAATCACTGTGTTTCAGTATTTCAAAAATTAAAACTTTCATCTCAATTTTTTGAAACTGATTTTTTTCTTTTTTATAATTATTAATTGTTTTTTCAAATTCTCCCTTTGCAGCCTCGACTCTTCAAATCTCCTGCTCCACCCCTGCCAAATCCATTTCCCACGACTTCTCCACCTCCAGAATCTGCGAGATCCCCATCACAGTGCACGTCCGAAACACGGATTCTCTCCGTCGCCCCGCCCACATCACCGTCCGATTCATTCCGAAAATTCGGGATCCCGTCGATTCGATTCTCACGATTCCCCCCGAATACCGTCAGCAAATGTGGGTAGATCGGCCTGTCAGGAAGGTCCGGCTGGCCGGAGATGACGTGGCAGACGTCGGAATTCAGTGGAAAACTGCTCAGCCGTCGGTTTATGATGTGGGCGGAGCCAATTTGAGTGTTGAAGCGGTTTTTGAGGGACAGGAGGAAGTACACAAATTTAGTGTGAGTCTTTTTTTATAACTCGTTTCAATGGACCAACAATTTTCAAAAGTTACCCAAAATTTTTGGAAAATTTTGAAAGTGTAAAAAAAAAATTTTAATTCCCGTTTCTAAAAAATGTTTGCTTATTTTCAATTTCTTGTAAATTTACTGCATGCAAACAAAAATATTAAAACTGTTTTAATTGATTATGATATTTTTCCCATCTTTTAAAAAAAAACTAGTTAGTACTTTCATTTATGTGAAAATTTTTTTTCAAAAATCAAGTTTTTCGAATTTTTAAATAATATTTTCTCATTCAAATCGACGTATTAGTTTCGCAATTTCCCAAATGAATTTTTGGAAAATTTGAAACTGAAATTTTAAAAATATTTTTTTAAAACTTTTTTTTATATTTCAAAAAAACATCATTTTACATTTTTTTTTGATTTTGCATTTCAAAAAATTCCCTTAAAATTTATAAAACCAAAAAATTACATTTTCCCTTTTTTCCTTATCAAAAACCACCCATTTTTATCACTCCCCAACCCGATTTTCCCATTGCGCGTCAAATGCGCCGCCCAGTGTGCAGTGTTTGCGCCGCGGTGTTTGCACCGTCCGGAACAAAGACCACTCGCTGACTCTTTTTTCACTGATTTTCGGCCGTGTTGCAGGTTCCAAGTGTGCTGTCGGTCGTCACCGCCGTCGCCTCGCCGACTCGACTCATTCTGTGATCCGACTCCATTCAAATTTCAGTGTTTTCGACGGGTTTTCCGCTTAAATTCCGCCCCGATTCCCCCTTTTCCGCGATTTTTTTCATGTAGAATGTGTGTTTATTTCAAATGATTGCCTTCTTGTTTCTAGAAAAAGCATTGTATGCAAAAATTAATTCCATTTCTTTTTCTCTGAAATTAAAAATTAAATTAAATTAAAATTAAATTTAGAATGTCTGAAAATTTATTGATTTTTCGCTCTTTTGTGTCTTTTTTCTGGAAAAACAGGTTTCTTGCCTGGTTTTTATCTATTTTCCTCAATTTTTCTCGATTTTTTGCTATTATTATTGATTTCCCCCATTTTTGCAGACTTTCTCGAAATGGCCTCGCAAACCCAGGGAATTCAGCAGCTGTTGGCCGCCGAAAAGCGCGCCGCCGAGAAGATCAACGAGGCTAGAAAGAGAAAGTTGCAGAGAACGAAGCAGGCGAAGCAGGAGGCTCAGGCCGAGGTCGAGAAGTACAAGCAGGTACGGAAATTGAAGGAAAATGGCTTTTAGCCGGGGAAAATCCATAAAAAATTGACGGAAATTCATAAAAATCTCGATTTTTTCAGCAACGCGAGCAAGAGTTCAAGTCTTTCGAGCAACAATACCTCGGAACCAAGGAAGACATTGAGAGCAAGATCCGTCGTGACACTGAGGATCAGATCAACGGAATGAAGCAGAGTGTCGCTTCCAACAAGCAGGCGGTAAGGAAAATACAAGATTTCCACAGAAAATGAAGGAAACTTCGGGAAAAATTGTAAAAGAGCTGTTTTTCCAAACGAAAATTTACTGGAAACGTCGAGCTTTTCAGAATTTTCTCATTTTTCATCACGAAACCCCAGATTTTGATTTTTCCCATTTTCCAGGTCATTGTCCGTCTTCTCCAACTCGTCTGTGACATCAAGCCAGAGCTCCACCACAACTTGACTCTCCAGAAGAAGCTCCACGGACAGTTCGCCGCCTAAACACACGAATAATCAATCGATAATTCTGCCCCGCCCGGACACATTCCAATCGCCCCGCCCCCTTTTTTGAACAACCAGTTTTTGTGATAACCAACCTCCAGATTTCTAATCAAAACTGTAGAATTACTCCCCAACCTAAGTCAACCCTATTTCCCCATTTTTCACTTAAAATTCCAATTTTTGTATACAAAAAGCCCCCAAAATGCTTATCGATTGATTTCGAATTGTCCTTTCTTTAGTTTAATGTCTCGCACAACTTATGTAATTGTCGAATGAAGAGTATGTAGAAATGGAATCAGTGTTTTACAGGAAAATCGGTGAGAAATTGGCCATTTTTGTTATTTTGTGTGCATTTGCGCGTCGCGGTGTACTGCGACGTGTGTAGTTGGTGGTGAACATTAGAAATTTGATTTTCGTCGCACGGCGCGGCAAACACTACGTGCAGTGGAAAAATTTCGAAAAGTGCGGCCACCAATCAGCGAAGAGCTTGGGGGCGTGGTCAAGCGCGCTGATTGGCTGCTGAAATTGCAAGGCTGCGGCGGGCGTTTTTCGCAAAGCTGCGGCACGCTTTTTAGGTGAATATTGAAAAATTTGAAGATTGTTTTCTGGCTCCCATTGGGCTAGTTTAGACAGAAATTGAGCAAAAATTTAAGGAAAAGTTGAATTTAATCCAGTAAAACACAATTTCAGTGCAAAATAGTCAAAATTCGAAATTTTCGTAAACTCGGCCAATTCGAACTATGGATTTTCCAGTCATTAGACACGATTTCACAGGTTCTACGAGTGCTCATTCGATTCCTCATCAAATTTAGAATTTTTTGGGTTAAGAACATTTGCAAAATTGTACCCAGATCCCTAGAAAAAACCAAAAATAAGCGGTTGGCCTAGAAAACCAACGAAAACCGAACTATGGATTTTCCGGGCGTTAGACAGATTTTTATAACACGCTCGAGCTCGCAAAAAATTCCTGGTAAAATTTAGAATTTTTTGGGTTAAGAACATTTGGAATTTTCGATTTTGTTTTTTAGAAAAATCAGCTTTTGTTGATATGGCCTAGAGTACGAGAGGTAGGGGGCGGAGCCTGGTCTAGAAATTCTGGCCTAGAAAACTCTGGAAGAGGTAGTGAATGCCGCGCCGTGCGTCGGTTTTGGCTGGTTTCTGGGTCATTTTTTGGCTGTTTTGGGTGGTTTTTGCTTGTTTTTATTGATTTTTCGAGTAGGGAAGGGGTTTTGACAATTTTTCCCATCTTTCTTTTCAAAAAATCAAAGAAAACTCAGTTTTCTCGATTTTTTGAATAATGCTGATAATTTTTCCATTTTTTTGAGGGTTTCATTAGGTTTTTATCAGTTTTTGGATTTTTTTCCATTGTTTGAATTAGTTTCACAAATTTTAATCTAATCATTCATAACATACCACATCTATCAATTTTGAAAATATTTTAGAAAAATTTTGGAACTAAAAAATTTTTATTTTAAAATTTTGGATTTTCCCTTTTTGAATAATTTTATCTTTTACTTCAAAAATTTCGTAGAAATTTCATTAAGTTCCTATTAATTCAAAGTTGATTTCAAAAATATTTTCAGAAAATTTTGAAACTTGAAATTTTTTTTATTAGTTTCTCAATTTTTTCCGCTCTTTTTTGCTCTAGTATTTTTTTTCCTAAAATTCTCTGTTCTTTTGCAGAAAATGATCGAAATCACAGTGAACGATCGTCTCGGCAAGAAGGTGCGCATCAAGTGCAATCCATCGGACACTATCGGCGATTTGAAGAAGTTGATCGCCGCTCAGACCGGAACAAGGTAAAATTATAGGGAAAAATACAGAAAAATCAATAGGAAATTTGGGAAACTGGGAATGTTTATTTTTGGCAAAACTTTGAACAAACAACATTTTCGGTTTCAAAAATGTTCATAATTTACGTAGTTTTCTAAGAATGTCATTACAATATGGCTTCTTTGTGGCTTGAAATTATTGAATCCAAAAATAAAAAATGAACTGGTTTTTTAAGACCATTTTTCGAAAAATCAACGTTTTTTTTTTAATTTATTCATTTTTTTATTTTTTTTCAGTTTCAAAATATCCTGAAATTATTTCGGAAATGTTATAAAATTATTGCTCAGTACGGAAGTCATTGTGAAAAAATCCAGAAAAAAAATAATACAACATTTTTATTTGAGTGAAAAATCAAAATTCAAAGTGTTGAGTTTTTTTTTGAAAACAAATTTTCAATCAGTAAATTGGAAAAAATTCAGTTTCAAAAATATCTAAAATTTTCAACAGTTCTGTTCCACCAGTCGTTTGTTTCATTTATTTTCAAAATTCTCAATTTTTTTAATTTCAATTATTTCAAAAAATTTTCAATTCTCATAAACTAAATTTTTGAATTCGTAAATTTCAGAAAAATTACGGTTACAAAAATGTTATTTTCAAACTTTATAGTTCAATTTTTCAATTTTCCTTTTACCTCCACACCACCTATAAACCATTTTTTTCAAGTCCTAATTCCCTGAATTTTTCTTTCCAGATGGGAGAAAATCGTGCTGAAGAAGTGGTACACAATCTACAAGGACCACATCACCCTGATGGACTACGAGATTCACGAGGGATTCAACTTCGAGCTCTACTATCAGTAATCCAATGTTCTCCGTGTCATTTTCTGTACTTTCTCACATTCTGTACCAATAAATCCTCTCTTTTCGCAAAAAAAGAGATAAAGGATCCACCCGGTAATTTTTCAGTTCCCCCCATCGAAAAGCCGCCGCCTTTTCCGTCCCATTAGCCGTGTGTTTGACCACTCCCTGTTTTGTCTGCGTCTCTCCTGATCCCACAGTCTCTCACCGCAGGCCACGCCCACTTTTCTCCGATTCTTCTCTGCGTCTCTGTCTATTTGCCAGCGCCGCACAAAACAGGCAAAACAGTTTAGTGAACGGCGCCACCGAATCAACGGAATATCCTTTTTTTAAAACTTTTTTTTTTAATTTTCAAAAAAAAATTTTAGGGACCCCTAGAGGACCCTAATGGCTTCTAGGGTCCCTAGAAATTTTCCCAAATTTTTTTGAAAAATTTTTAAATTTTTTTTTGATTTTTTTCCTTCTAGATCCGGGAAATGGCCAGTGCACTGTGTTGTGCAAGAGTGAGTTTTTGTTTTATTTTTCAAAAAAATTTTTTTTTTGCAAATTGTGAGGTCAAAAAGCTCGGAACACATGTGGTTTTGATTTGAACATGTTTTTTGCTTTTTTCTCGGTGAAAATTGGTTCAAAACGCGATTTTTTGAGCGTTTTTCAATAAAAATCTGCGTTTCGGTGTTTGCGGACTTTTCAAAGCTACAGTAATCCAAAAAAATGTTAAATTTTTTTTTGGATTACTGTAGATTTGAAATTGTGCACTTTGTCGTGTGTTTTGATGTTTGTGATGTTACAGTAATCCCGAAATTTTTGAAAACATGAGAATTTAGAGTTTTTTTGGTTTAGAAGGGTCAATATTTGAAAAAAACGAAAAAAAAAGAAAAGTAGTAATCAGTGATAAGAAGTTGAGTAATCAGTTTTAAAAAAAGAAAGTGACTGATTGAGAATTTCGTGGTGGGACCCAAAAATTTGGGGGAAACTTGAAACTGAAAAATTATTTCAAAAAATCAAAAATTGCGTTTTCGTGGTGAGACCCATTTTTGAAATTAATTTTTTTTTTCATTAAGAAAATTAAATTGCTCTTCGTGTCGAGACCCAAATTTTCAAAAAAAAAAATTTTTTTTTTTGGATTTTTAGATTTTCGTGGCGGGACCCAAAAATTAAAAAAAAATGTTTTCCTTATCAATAGAGCGTACTTCCTCATTGAAAATTGCCAAAACACAAATCTTGGCCAATTGCTAATTTCCGGTTTCCCGATTATCCCCCTATTACACTCTTATCTCCCCTTCCTAATTAGTCTTTCTCTCTAACCGTCTGCGTCTCTCTTGTGTCGTACTCTCTCGTCTCTTGGAATGTTCTGCGAAGGGCTCACGATTGTTTCAAGCCCCGAGTCAAAGAGGACGAGAGAGTATGGCGGAAGGGAGAGACACAGAGAAAAGGTAAACGGAGGAACTGTTTTTCGCGGCAAGAAGAAGCCGGGCGGACACATAAATAAACAGAAAGAAGAAGCTTCTGAGGGGAGCTTAGGCAATGAATGGAAAGAGCAGGAAGAGTGTATAGTTAGGACATGGACACGTTAGGAATACTGTAGGAATATGGGTCTCGACACGAAAATGCATGTCTTGGGTGTACAGTAACTGGAAAGGGTTGGAAATTGATCAAAACCAATTTTTGAAACAGGAAAAACAGTTTGTTTGGGTCTCGACACGAAAATGTATTTTTTGAATCTACTTGGATTTTTAGTTACTAGAAAGGGATGATAATTTGATAAAACATTTTTTGGAACAGGGAAAATATGGTTTTTGATTTTTTCTGGGTCTTGGCACGAAATTTATTGAAATTAATTACGGTATCTTGAATATTTCTTAATGAATGTGACAGCGATTTTTGTTACTGGTTTTTAGGAAAATACATTTTTTTAAAATAATTTTTTTTGGGTCTTGACACGAAAATCCCTTGATAATTCCGATAGTTATTGTAGCTTGAAATCCATTTTTTTTTTTGGGAAAATTTCACTCTACACTATTTGTCTGAGCATCAATTTTCGAGGAACTGAAAATTTTCAAGATTTTTTTTTGAAACATCAAAAAAAAATTGATTTGATTTTTTTAGGGTCCCGACACGAAAATTAGGATGATTTCTCATGTTTTAGACTTGATTTTTAATTTTATTAGATGAGAGAAAAATACTTTGAAAACGGATTATTTTCGAGTTTTGAAAAATTTAGGGATTTTTTGAAACTGTAAAAAAATTTTTTTTTGGAAATTTTGTGAGTTTTAAAAATTAGGATTACTGTAGCTGGGAATTCTTGTATGATCCTTGAACGACGGACATATTAATTAAAATTTTTAGAAAAATTTTTTCTGAAAATTTGGAAACTCAATTTTTTTTAATTTTCCAGTTTATAATTTTCGGGTTTTTTTTTAAATTTGTAAACCACAGTAATCTTACCGTAAAAATGAGAAAAAAGTATTGTATTGGGGAAATATTATGCGTTCCCCAGAGTGTGTCACCTGGCCTTCGGGTTACGGTTTGGGTCCCGCCGCGATTAAACGGCGGCAGGCCTGCTATTTCGAATTTTTCTCTTTTGACTCGGAACTCAATTTCACTTCATTTCACTCACTTTTCATGTTTTTTTCAGCGAAAACAAACAAATGAGCAAGAAAAATGCATTTTTGAACTTTTTTGCTGTATTTATCCAATTTTTCACCAACTTCACATTTTCACGAGCTGTTGAGAGCTACCTGATGCAAACGCGCTCCTGTTCACTTGGGAAGCCACGCCCATTTATAAGCATCGCGTACCGTATTTTAGTATGAGCAAAAAATACAAAACATGCGAAATGCCGTAATTTTGGATGCTTTTGGTGCAAACACTGTAAATCCTCGAAAGAATTTTAATGGCTGCGTATCAACGGTATATGATGAAGTAAGATACGCAGGTTCTCGCTGAGTAGCGACTCAAATTTTTGTTTTTTGTTCTGACGTCGCTCTCAACAGCTCGTGATTTTACAGCAGCTATCGGCTATTCCGAACAGAAAATCGCAGATTAATGCGATTTTCAGTATGTTTTATGAGAATTATGCAATTTCCGACAGTTTTCCAGGTTTTGTCAGCAGTTTTTCGCAATTTAGATGCTGGAAACTGATGATAGCTGCTGTAAAATGTGAATTTGTGGTGAAAATATGGAAATAATACAGCAAAAAAGTTCAAAAATGCATTTTTCTTGCTAATTTGTTTGTTTTCGCTAAAAAAAAACATGAAAAATGAGTGAAACGAAGTGAAATTGAGTTCCGAGTCAAAAGAGAAAAATTCGAAATATCAGGCCTGCCACTGTGAAATCGTGGCGGGACTCACACCGTAACCCGAGGGCCAGGTGACACACTCTGGGGAACGCATAATAAACTTCTAAAATTGGAAATTTCAAAAATTAAATTTATTTATAGATTTTTTGAAACTGTACAGCTAAACATTTTTTTTTAATTTTGTGAATTTGGAAAAAACGTTGGAATTACTGTAGCTGGAAATTATTCTGGAAGCCACGTCTTTATTGATTGATTCAATTTTTTTGAAAAAAAAAATTTGAAAATTTTGAAACTCAAATTTTTATTTTTCAAATGTTCATTTTCGGGTTTTTTTTAATTTTCAAACTACAGTGATCCTACAAATTAATTGGAAAAAAAATCGAATGGCAAATATTCATCAAATTAGAAATTGCAAAAATTAAATTTGTTTATGGATTTTTTGAAACTGAAAAAATATTTTTTGAGGATTTTTTTTGGGATTACTGTAGCTTCCAAATATTTGTAAAGTTTGAAATAATTGAACTAACTGTGAAAAAAAAACATTCTATATATTTTACACGAAATTAATTTTATTTTTACGAAAAAACAATTCTAAAAATTTTGAAACCTTAAATCAAATTTTTTTTTCTGAAATTATCATTGAAAAGTGTAAAAACAAGCCTCGAAACCTAAAATATTCAAATTTCATAACTACAGTAATCCTCCGTGTCAGCCCCACCCAAATGTCTCGAAATAAAAAAAAGTGTCTCAATGTTGTTCCTCGCATAACAAATCGCATAAAATTTGATCGCGAAACGGATGATTTTATGAGGCAGCCGACACGGCCAGACACTTTTTCTTTTCGTCGGAAACCGTTTCATATCGGGCCCCCATTTTCGATTATATTCGTCTTTTGGACATTGAATTGAAAAGGGAAATGATTGGATACTGAATGGGCGAAAGTTATGATTGTATCAAGGCGAAATTTGTGTTCACAAGGGACTTTTTTCTAGAAATCCTCTTCAAAGTACCACAATGAGGCCGGCTACGAGGTTTATACAATCAGTGAGGATCAACTTCGATTGGTAGGTGTCTTATCAGCGCGCATGCGCAACAAACTGGCCCGGGGGTAACCTTCACTTTGAATTTATCACTTCTTTATCACTAACCTGCTACTCACCCCCATGTCAGTTCCAATCAATAGACCATGCAAAAGAGATTTGCCGCCAGCAGGGGTCGAACCTGCGACCTTGGGCTTATTAGACCCACGCTCTAACCGACTGAGCTATAGCGGCTCTAGCGCAGCGACGAGTGCAGGCCGGTGAAAAGGGCGCGGCATGCGGCGGGCACACCCATAAATCACCGAGCTCATCAATTACAGCTTCCTGGTCGATTTTTTCCATTTCACCCGTTTTTTGTCCGGAAATTCCCCAGTGACACGAGGCATTTTCCATTGCTTCCGTTCGCTTTTCCCGCTCTAAAGTTGTGTAGCGAAGAAATGCTTTTTCCCTTTTTCTCGGAGCCACTAATTTGATTTTTGGCTGATAGGTCCCTCCTCACTTTTTGTGCTTTTTGGGCTGTTTCTTGGAAGCTTTTTGGCGGAAAATTGTGTTTTTTTCTCTAAAAAACGGGCTTTTCAGCGATTTTTTCCAACTTTTTTTGGAAATTTATCATTGGAGCGCAATTGCATTGTTGAAACTTGAGTTTCTCGAATTTTTAGCATTGGAGCGCGTTTTCAAACTTGAAATTCAACAAAAAAGTGTTTTTTGAAATGAAAATGCGCTCCATTGCAGAAAAGCGATTTATCAGTAAAAATGACGGGTAAAATGCATGCAAAAGACCCCCGAAACGCGGAAAAATAGGAAAAGAAAAGAGACGAATCAAAAGACAAATGTGTCAAATTTTACGCACGCCCAACAGAAAAGGAGTATCTTTTTGCTGGGCTTTTTTTTGGTTTTTTTTGGTGAAGCTTATTTTTGGGCAAAAAAAGATGAGTGTATGATTATTTTTGTTTGGAAATGCGCTCTATTGATAAAGATGTTGAAACAGTGAAAAAAAATTTCAAATCTTTTGGTAGATGGAAATGTGCTCTATTGAACAATGTTTTGTTCCTGGTTGGAATTGGTGATTTCGGTAAAGCTCTATTGATAAGAATTTTGAAAAAAAAAATTTTTTTTGGTCTTTAGTAAATGCGCTCCATTGAGAATCACCCCTTTTCTCCAAAAATTCCAGATTATCGATTGATTTTTAATTTTTTTCAGAAGCAAAAAATGAAGGACCGGAAGGAAGGTGTACAAGTGGAATATGTGACATCGAGGCTCATTGGTGAGTGTTTTTTTTGAAATGGGAAGTTGTATTTTTGTCGAGAAAGGTCTTCTAATAAAAATTCCCAATTTTTGAATTTTTTAAGGAACATTTTTGAAACAGAAAAAAATTATTTTTAAAAAATATATATTTCTACTCTATGAATTTTTTTTGAAAATTTATTGAAACTGATAATTAAAAACCATTTTTAATTATCATTCATCATTTTCCAGTCCTTTCTTGCACCGCCGAAACAAGTGAACGGAAGTTTGTGGAATCCCTGGTGACAGCTGCGAAACAGATTCAGACAGCACACAATAAACATTATAAAGTGAGTATTTTTTGGAAAATTTGAAAAATCATTCTTATTATATAAGTTTCTAGTGGCGTGTGTTTGTCTGTCTGTCCGTCCGTCCGCACTTTTTTCATTTCTAGAAAGTGGGGGGTCACGGGACGCCGAAGGCGTTCCGGGAAGACGGCGCAGCCGGCTCCCAGTCAAAACACCTAGACTGGATGCCGGCGAAGCCGGCCGGACAGTCTAGTTGGTTAATAAAATTTTTAGAAAAAAATGTTGAAATTGCCAAAAAAAATGTTTTATTGTTTCAAAAAATCTCAAAATCTATTCCCAAAAAATGTTTTGAATATTAGAAAGAACAGGTAACAAAGAACATTCTGGAATTTTGAATAGAGCGAACTTGCTGAAAAATGAATTTTTAAAATTGGCTCATTGCCAAAAAATGGAAAGATTATGTTTTTCCGGATAATTTCGTGTTTGAAAGCCTGTTTCAGATGTTTCAGAAAATGTTGGTAATTTTATATAAATCAATATGTCTATCAAGTCAGATCCTCTCCTTTTTGTCAATCCAATTGGTATTTCAGAGAGGGCGCAGAATACTATTTTCTGTTTCAAAATTAAAAAAATTATGATTTCAAGAGCTATTTAGAAGGGAACCAATCAGTTCCTTTTTTTATTTTTTTCCAAATCCCTATTTCTTTTTCAGGTGTGGAACGTATCTCAACGTCGTCATGATGTCAGTGCCAGTTTGGAAGCCATTCCGTTCGGTTGGCCAGCCGAAACAGCCCCTCCATTGGAGAAGTTGTGCACAATTTGCAAGAATTTGGATCAATGGATGCTGGAACATCCACTCAATGTTGCTGTCGTGTTTTGTAAGGTTAGTGTCAAAAATTTGGGATTTCAAATTTGAAACTTTGAAAAAAAAATGATAGAAAAATGGAAAAATGGAAAAAGTCCCGAATTTCACTGTTTTATCGAATTCATATATTTAAAAAAAAATTTAAATTTCTAATTTGATTGTATTCGAATACAATTCCTCACATTTTCAGCAATTTCTCAAGAATTTTCTATTTTTCAAATATTTTCCAGGGCGGCCTCGAACGATCAGCAGTTGTGATAAATGCGTTCATGAGGTACAATGCTATCTCGGCGACGTGAGTTTTTTTTTGGAAAACTTTTCAAATTATCTAAAATTTATGATTTTAAAGTTATGTAAAAATCATTTCTTAAAAAAATACAAAAATACCTTTTTTCTAATATGCGGAATTCAAAAATTCAAAAAAATTTTTAATTTCGGAAAAAATCAATCATTTTCATTATTTATTAAAATCAGAAAAATTTTCCAAATGTTTTCTGTTTCAAAACTTCCGGAAACGTTTATTTTTTTAAATGATTCCTAATCAACATGATGTAGGAATTACATACTTTTCATGAAATTTAATTGTTCAAAATTTAAAAAATAATAAAAATAAGTTTCAAAACTTTTTGAAATTAGAAAACTTTTGAGAATTTCAATTTTTGGAATTCTCTATTGGAAAAATAAAATAAAATCCATTTTTTTCAGTGACGATTCAGTGGAGGACCGGTTCAGTATGCAGAGATTCTCGGAGAGATTTTTGGGTCCAGATGGGTCACCGAGCTATAAAAGGTCAGCATTTTTTTCTGTTTCAGAAATTTTGAAATTTCTGGAATTTTTGAAAACAATGTTGTTTGTTCGTGTCGAAATATAACGAAAATTTGAAATTGAGAAAAAAATGAGAATAATTTATTTTCTGTCTCAAAAAAAGTTCCAAGGAATTGTAGACTCGAAAACAATCCAATCATGTACTCTCTTGCCCACTTTCCAAAAAAATAAAAATGAAAAATCATTCGATTTTTTCCAGATACCTCGGCTACTTCTCCTCTCTTCTCTCGGGCCGGATTACTGTAAACTCGGAGCCTCTGTACCTCCATCACGTGGTCCTGACACATTTTGACTCTGTCAACGTGTTCCTCAAAATCTACGAACGACTGATACCGATTTATCAGTCAAGGACTGTGTGAGTTACAAGTTATCGATTTATTGATTGATTTCTTGGATTACAGATCTCTAAAAGACGCCACCAAATTCGATATGGAAAGTAGTTTGAAACTGCGAGGAGATGTGTTTTTCAAGTGTATCGTTGCCGCTTCTTCGTGAGTTTTTTTAATGAAAAATTTATTTTTTTACAATTTCAAAAATGTTTTATTTGAAGTTGGGCGAAAATCTAATTCAATGAGTTAAGAAGTAAATGAGAAAATTGAAGGTAAAAAAATAGGTGCTTTTCACGTGAAAAATCTAGGTCAACACGTGAAAAATCTAGGTCATCACGTAAAAAATCTAGGTCATCACGTGAACTTTCTAGACCAGTTTTACGTGAAAAATTAGAAATTCACGTGAAAAGGCGTCCGTTTCGGAAATATGGCCAAAAGTGGCCCTTGTCCGTGTGAGAAATGTTTATGAGCCGGGGGGACGGGACAAAATCAGTTTGGCACTTTCTTCCTTCTCTTCTTCTTTCGTCTTCTTTTCACTCATAATATACACCCATAAGCCACTTTTGAAAAGCCTTTTCCCCTCGTTTTGCCTTGTTTGTCTTATGCTTATTCTCTCTTTTTCTCTCTCGGGTTTCCTTTTGAAAAATGGCGAAAAAACCAGTGTGAAAACATGGGAAAACATGTTTTACTCTTGGACACACCATATGTTTTAGTCCCCGAGCTTGTCAGAGGAGATTTTCGGTTTTTGAGGAAATTTATTTTTGGTTTCAAGAGGTTTTTGAATAAAAAATCACTTTCAACATTTTAATCACAAATCGATAATTTTTGTTTTCTGAAAAAAGTAAAATTGTGATTTTTGCAACTTTTTTAGTTTTCCTAAAAAAAATTGAATTCCAAAAAAAAAAAGTTCATTATTTTGCTTCGTTTTTTTTTCAAAATGTTGCAAACTTTTAGAAGTAATTTGAAAAAAAAAAACAATTTTTTGCGTCAAAAAATGTTTTCTAGCA
This sequence comes from Caenorhabditis becei, assembly GCA_900536315.3. Lineage (NCBI taxonomy): Eukaryota > Metazoa > Nematoda > Chromadorea > Rhabditida > Rhabditidae > Caenorhabditis > Caenorhabditis becei. Next base: position 119,778 of record LR539714.1, on the reverse strand, counting down.
TTCAAAATTTCGAAATTGGCGCTCACGATATCTCACAGCGAAAATTACAGTAAGACATGCATTTTTCAGTGTATTTTGGGTATTTTTGAATTTTTCAAACTATTTTTGAATGATTTATTGCATTTTTCGTGTTTTCTAACAATAATTCACTCAAAAAAAGCCCAAAAACACTGAAAAATGCCCGTCTTACTGTAATTTTCGCTGCGAGATATCCTATCCTACCAGCCAATTTGAAATGTTAAATGCAAATTTTTTTTTCTCAATTTTTACAAGCTTTTTACTGTGAAAACCTCAGAAAACTCGCAAAAACTCCCTGAATTTCTCACTAACACTACTGTAACTTACTTGTCTGCAAAGTGTCGTCAAGTCTGGTGCATTGACACAAAAGTGCAAAAAACAGGGAAATTTTGGATTCATTTTCAGTGAAAAGCTCCGGAAAAATCAAAAAAATTAAATTGCGTTTAGCGTACAATCTATCGAAATGGAAATCCCAAAATTTGTAAAAATTTCGTTTTTGAAACAGGAAAAAATTTTTTTCAAAAATTAAAAACAATTTTTTTTAAATTTTTCTCAAAAATTTCTTATTTTTTCAGTCCTGGCTCCCCGTCCCGATGTCTATTCACGTGTCAACTTAACACATGTGCACTTGAACTTCAACCCATAAATTCGGAAGGATACAGTGTTGTGAAACTGCATAAGGAGGAGTTGGACTTGATTTTTAATGGTAAGAAAGTTTGGAAAATTCTAAAGTTGTGTTTCAAATTTTTTTTATTTATCAAAACAAAATGTGAGTTTTATTACAGTAATAGATGCCAAAAATTACAAATGTATTTTCTGTTTCAAATTTTGAAAAAATAACTTGTGCAGTGTGAAAAACTCCAATGTCAAGAATAAAGACACTTTATATTTTTTCAGGAAAAAAATTAATTGGAAATTTCAAAAGAACTTGTGTAATTTAGTAAAATCGTTCACAAATCTTTTTTACATTTTCAGCAAGTTTTCAGAAAATTAAAAACTGTAATCAACTTCCAGGAATATGATTTTCAAAACTCCCAAATTTCTTCCAGACAAAAAAATCGACAACCGAGTGACTGTTGAACTGATTGTAAGCCATACCAAGGGTCCAACAACGATCGCGGCGGCCGCTGTCCAATCAGTTACTTCCCTGCTGCCAAGGAATAATAGTTATGAGACGTTCGAAGTGGCACAAGGTTAGTTTTGGTTTGGGGTACTGTAGTTTCGGGGGTACTGTAGGCGGGAAAATTGTTAGAAAATCTTTTTGAAAAGTGTCAATCAAACTGGAAAGACTGAGTTACTGAAAACTTCAAAAAAAATTTCAAATTATTTTTTATCAATTTTCAATTTTTTTTCGTTATCCTGTGATCCTGTGATCTTTTTTTAATCAATTATTACTTATCTTTTCCCAAAAATCAAATCTCTATCAATTAGCCCTCCACCGGAACAGAATTACAATGCTTTACCTCCTCTCCTTCTCTGCGTCTCTCCTTCCCATACACTCTCTCGCCTCTTGCCCTCTTTACCGCATAAAAATTACAAAAAGAAGAAGTCTGCCAATCCACCCACAACAACAAAGTAAAGAATCAGACCAAGCGGCACAAAACTAATTTCTGATTTTTTTCTTTTGCGCTGAAGAGTAGGCGGAGGGGGATTTTATGATGGGCTCCATGTGCTCCGAGAAGTTTTTTTTGGGATCGGAGGATATTTTTTAAAATCTTCTCTGTTCCAAAATTTGTTTTTCTAGAAATATAAATTTTGATTCATCAATTCTTTTGGGTTAAACAAATTTTTTCATGTTCCAAAAAGTTACGAAAATTTTTTAATTCAATTTTCCATATTCTTCCATTCATAGTGGTTTTTGAAAAATTGGTGTTTTTTTTCTGAAATTTTATGCTTCAAAAAAAATTTTCCAATGATAAATTTCATGTCCAGCTTTATTTAATCCTGTTTCAAATTTATTAAAGAAATCTCTAAACTTATACATTTTCTAATCAGATTATCACAGAGAAATTGTGAAAATTGTGAAATTTCCCATAAATTCTCGATAGAGCGCACTTCCAATTTGTCTAAAAATTCAAATTCAAATTCAAATTTACACGGTAAAAGTTTTTTTTTAAATTCAGTTTCAAAAAGTTTCTAGAAATACTGTATTTTTCAATATTTCTAATTTTTTATGAATCTCAGTACCAGTTTTCAATTTCCAATAGAGTGCAATTTCAAAAACACGAAAAAAAACAATTTTTAACTGTTTCAAAAAAAATCCAAGAAATACGCGAAAGTCCATAAATTTCAGATCCGGCTCGGTATTTACTTCAAAAAAATTCCCAAAAAATCCAAAATAACCGCCTGAAAAATCAATTAAAAACATTTTTGAAAAAATCAAATGAAAATTAAAATATTATCAAACTGTATTATGTCCTGTATCATTCCAAAATAAAGTTTTTGAAAATCGTAAGAAAGCTACAGTTTCAAAAATATCCCAAAAAATCAAACATTTCATTTTTCTCATTGTTGTGCTCCTTCCCCGAACTTCTGATTTCAATTATTTTCTGAAAAATCTCTGGAAAAAAATCAATAACCAAACCTTTTTCCTTGAATTTTTATTTTTGCATTTTTCACTAAAAAATCCAAAAAATCAGAAAAAAAATTATTTCTAAAAATTTCTAAAAAAATCAATTTTTTTCAATGTCCGATTTCCATACCTTTCCTAAAATATTCGAAAACTTCTTCGCCCCTGATCCCTCTAAAAAATCAATAACTATATTCTGTATTTGACCTCCCCCCTTTCCCCAGCTTCTCCCTCGCTTCTCCTTCGCAATCACTGATCAGACACCTCTTGTTGTCTTCTTCTTCCGTCCCTGACCAGTAGTCGCGGGAGAGAGGAAGTGAGGGGGATGTACTCGAACATACGGGCTCCCGGTTATCCAGACGCATTGTTACACTCTCTGTCTGCGTCTCTCCGTCCCGCACACTCTCTCGCCCTCCTCATCGTTATCTATCTCTTCCCGCCCCCTCAACTTCTTCTTCTTCTTCTTCTTCCCAACGGGACGCTTCTTCTCCCGCGGAGCCTCTTCAGGACCCCCAGCTGCTCTACGATCCCTTTGAGAGATATAGTGATAGCGGAGTGATAAGAGACACCAGACAAAGGGACCCTTGTTGACTCCAAGAGAACTTTATCACCGTTTCTTTTTGCAAAGTCGTTTTTTAGTGTTTTAGTTTAGGTTCCCTAGTTTTCGTGTCAAGACCCAACCAAAAAAATTCAATTTTTTGCAAATTTTTTGCGGTTTCAAAAATGCTTGACCTTCCCGCCTACATGATTTTTTCTTGATTTTGTCCCCCCCCCTTTTTTTTTGGAAAATCGCTTCGAGACCCTAAATCTCTCTGATTTTTGTGTTTTCGCTTCGAGACCCATTTTTTTCATTTCTCACATTTCTCAGACTATTTCGGATTTTTTGCTGATTTTTCTAACTTTTCCTTGTTTTTTACTCCTGCACCGTACTTCTCATTTTCCAGTCGAGACCCAGTTTCTCTTATTTTTCAATTTTAATTTTTTGCACAAATTTTCTGAATTTCCATTTTCGTTCCGAGACCCAAACTGAAACTGAAAACAATGCAAATTGAAGTTTTTTAGCAGTAGAGCGTATTTGGCAAAGTTATGAAACAGCAATTTTTTAATTTCGAAATTTTGTTGTGGAAAGTGCGCTCCATTGCCAATTTTTGCGAAATTCGATTTTTCCAGTGCTAAATTGATGAAATTTCGGTATTTTGAAACAGTAAAAAATTTCGAAATTTTCTAGCTATTTTTCCCCAAATTTTAGTGTCAAAATCAGCTTTCACTGGTTTTCATTCATGTATTTTCCCATTTTCTGTAATTTTCCAACTTTGAAACAGTAAACTACTCCATTTTTCTGCCCCTAGGTGCCAATATCCAGTGTGTAATGAGTGTGAGGACCAGGTGTGTTTATCACTCGCCTTCTTATCACTCAATCTTCTTATCAGTGGACCCTTTGAAAACTCATCAGGCTATTGTTGTTACAACTTGACCATTGGTCTTGGGAAGAAATTTTAGAAAAAAAATATTCTGAAAATGGTGTTTTTTGAAAATTTGTCGGGCATCGTTCTTATTGAAAATTATGGAAAAATTCCAGAATTTCTAGAATTTTTGAAACATGAATTTTTGTGAAAAAGTTATATTTTTTTCCTACAGAGAGCATGCATGATATTGAAAAATTAAAAAAAAAACTGAAACATTTCAGAAAAACATGAAACAGTGAAAAAATGAAAAAAATATGTTTTTTTACAGTTAAATTTTTTTGTAGTGTATAAGATTCTACTAATAATAAAAATTTCAAGATCTTACATTTTTGAAAAATTCAGAAACATTAAAAAAATTTATTGAAACTTTTCCTGAATTTCAATTTTTTTTTGCAATCCGCTTTCTAAAGTGAAATTTTTATTGAACTGGAAAATTCAAAAAAAATTTGAAAAAGTAAAAAAAAAAATCACATAAAAAAAAATATGTTTTCATGAAAAAATTGATACCAATTTTCTGCTGGCAAAAAAGAATATTTCTGAAATATTTTTGAAAAAAATTTTAATTTTTAATTTTAAAAAATCTGTGTTTTTCCTACAACCAACAATACAATTATTTAGAGCCTAAAGAACCATCAATTTTTGAAACTGTGGAAATTTTTGGATTTTTGAGACATTTTTGAGTTTTTCATAAATCTGAATTTTCGCTATTTTATCAAAATTTGAAAAATCTAAAAATCGTATAGCTTTAGAAAAAATCATATCATTCTTTTTCCAATCAATGCCTGCAAATTGATAAGATTCCCCCACTTCTTCTCCTCTGTTCCCGCCTCCGAACACTTTTTCATCTCCACCTACATACTATCTTCTCAAATCTTCAACTTCATTTTTCACATTTTTCATCCATTTTTCTTCTCCTCTTCTTTCCGTTTTGCCGACAGAAAGAGAGAGAGAGAACCGATCGGATGATTTTTTTGACGAACTTGTGTCCCCCTTTTCGCATTCTTTCTGTTGAAAACTACTGATCAGTTGAGAATTTTTGAAGGTGACCTTCGATTTTGTTCCCTATTTTTCTGGTGATTTCTAGTGAAATTTTTTGAAATTTTGGTTGAGATTTTCAGCTACCGGAGAAAATGGTTACTACAAAATTTTTAAGATTAAAAATTTTTTTTTAGAATTTAAAAAAAAATGTGACGTACCGAATAACGATAAACTCAAAACTTCATTGGTTTTTGGATTTTTTTGAAACAGAAAAATTTTTTTAATTATAATTTTCATTTTTAAAAACATGTTCTATTCACCTATCATTCCCAAAAATACGACAAATGGATATATTGAAAAATTTGTGAATCTGCAATTTGTTTTGAAAAACAAAACAGTTCAGAAATTAGAACGAGACAACAGGTGAATTGATAAAAACTGAAAATACAAAAAATTAAAAAACGTTGAAATTGAATTTTTTTGGAAAAATCGTTCAGAAAATTCAGTCGTTCCATCTCAAAACTGAAATTTTCACTCAAAATTTCGAAATTGGCGCGCACGATTTCTCGCAGCGAAAACTACAGTAAGACTTGCATTTTTCAGTGATTTCTAGCAAAAATTGATTGGAAAACACTGAAAAATGTCAGGATTACTGTAGTTTTCACTGCGAGATATCGTGCGCGCCAATTTGTATTTTTGGATCTGAATTCCAGTTTTAGAACACAAATTTAATTTTTTTTTAAATTTTTCTGAAAATGAACTCCCCAAAAATTGGCAAAATGTTATTGTACAACAGAAACATCTCAAATTGATGAAATTTTTAGAAAATCAAAAAAAAAATTTTACATTTGCTGAAACAGAAAATCTCCAAAAATTCCCCTATTTTCCCTCTATTCCCTCTTTTTCTCCACCCTCCTATCCTCTCTTCCCCTTTCGTAAATCCTACTGAATAATTCCTAAACCCTAATAGTAAATAGGTTCTTTTCTAGGTTTTAGGGCCCCTTTTTTCTGTTCCGCTGGATTTTTTCTAGATTTCTCTAGATTTCCCCCTAAATTCCACCTAATTTTCAAAAATCCCAAAATCCAATTCATTCTTGTCAAAAATGCCAACTCGCCCCTTTGTAACCCGATACCGGATACTCGGGGTCTAAGGGGGGTCCATGTCATACACAACCTTGTTACTTTTTCGTAGTGGTTCTTCATAGGGTCTCGAAGCGAAAATCCTACTTTTTATGCGCCTTCAAAATGAGCTACAGTAACCTGAAACTTTTAGTTTTCCAAATTTATTCTTTCAATTTTTTCCCAATTTTTTTTCAATTTGTTTTCAAAAATTTTATCAATTTTTTGCAGACGAAGAAACGAATCGATCGAAACTAGAAGTGGAGTATAGTGAAATAAAAAAGTCGTCGAAGCATCCGAAAACCAGCAACAATCAGGAGGAAACGATGCCGGTCGGGCCGCCCGTTCCGCCGAAACCGGCGACTCCGATTAGTATGTTGAATGGAAGTGCGAACGGAGCAGCCGAGTATCAGGGGGATATGCCAGAGAGGTACGGTGATAAGGGGGACTGATTACGATGGGACTGATAAGAAAAGGGAGTCATGAAATGAGAAAGAATCACTGACTTTGAGTTTAAAAAAAAAGAAAATATGAATTTTTGGAACTCTGATCATGTGGAAAACCGCAAGCAATGATTGATAATGATAATGATAAAGTAAAAAATTTTGAATTGGAAAGTTCTAGCAATGATAACATTACTTTTTGATAATGTTATCACTGTTTTTGGGATTTTAATAGGGACATAGGATTTTGAAAAGTCAACTAAAGTGAACTCACAACTGTTGGTTTCTGAAAAATGAAAATTTTGAATTGTTTTTGAAACAGCGAAAAAATTCAAATGTTTGCAAAAGCTGATAAAATTTGATGTACCATAATGACAACGATAGACCAGTAATTACCAGAGTAAAAAATCAAGAAGTTTTATTTTTTGAGAAACAGTAATCTACAGTAGTCTTATGTATACTTTTTTAAAAATCTTATCATTTTATCATTTTTCAAACAATTGATAAAGAACAACTGATAATTTACATAATTTTGATAACATTAACTTTGGTAATTTCACATGGAGCGGAGTGAAGCTCACTTGACTTGAAAAATCAATAATTCGTTTTTGAAACTGAAATTTTTTTTTTAAATTTTACCAAAGACAATGAGAAGTTTCTAGAAAAAAAATGTATTTAAAAATTTCAAAAAATTTTCTATTATTTCCAGACGCGGAATCCTTCCGGCCTCGCTCCGCGAGAAAATCAATCAAAAAAAGGAATTGGAAGGTCGTGCGACACCATCAATCGAGCCGGATCTAGTCGGCAGGGACCGATATGACAAGGCCTCCAGATGCTTCTCCTACGTGCCAGCCAAGTCCATGCAAGAGGCATTCGAAAGGCCCAGAAGGACATCTTTCTCGCGGGCAATTGAGAAAAGAGAGAACAGTGTGGAGAATGTGAGTCAAGAGGAAGTGGCGAGGACACACATTCCGCCGAGTTATCAGCAAGATCCAGTGATAACACCTGCGAAATGGGACGATCAGGTGGAGGACGCAAAGCAGGCCGCACTGTTGGAAGAGCTCGCGAGGGCTCCGTCGGTTCAGAACAACTATTGGGACCAGGGAGACAATGTGCAGGTGGTGGAGCAGGCGCAGAGAGCGGTGGTCACACCGACTTCGACACTTCAGAGACGGGGACGGGCTCCGCAAAGAGCCGGTAGCTACAGGACACTCAATGATGATGCGTATTGGTGAGTTATATATGGAGTGCGCTCTATTGCACTTTTGGAAAATGTGAAATTTTCAAAAATTTTTCAAGTTTCAAAGTTTTCTATAATTCTAATATTTCAAAAAAAAAAATCAAAAATTCAGTCGGTTAGCTCTTCTCTTGATGATTTATTTATCTATTTTTTTTAGTACGACGCTCCGAAATCCCGGTATTTTAGGTTTTCAGAAATAAAAAATGCGTTTTTTTCAAAATTTTCCAAACTTCAATCGGTGTGTTTCACTATTTTCAAATTAAAAAAAAATTCCAAAACGAAAAACTTCAGAATTTCAAAAATATTTGCGAATAATTGAATTTCCAGTACGATGCTCCGAAATCCCGGCGCGCACTGCAAAAAAAATGAAAATTTTTTTTTCACTGTTTCCAATGTTCCAAATTTTCTGAAATTCCAATATTGGTCCAATAGTGGTAACATTAACATTCAGAATGGTAAAATGCGCTCCAATGCTAAATAACTTTTAAAAAACTTTTTTTTTCACTGTTTCAAATTCCCCAAAAAACCTTTGTCAAACCTTGAGTGTTCATTTTGACTCCTGATGTACGTATTTAGGAATTATTGAAGTTTTAGTACGATGCTCCAAAATCCCGGTGCGCTCTGCAAAAAAAAATTTTTTCGCTGTTTCCAATGTTCCAAATTTTCTGAAAACTTTTCAAATTCCAATATTGATCCAATAGTGGTAACTCCAATTCAAAATAATTAGAATTTTTTTTCTGTTTCAAATTTCCCAAAAAACTTTTTTTTTAAACCTTGAATGTTCATTTTCACTCGCGCTGTACGGGTTGATCAATCTAAAATTCTTCCAACAAAAATTATCGATTTTCCTTGCAGCAGTGACATGGACGAGTTGTGTGATCCGGAGTACTATCTGAACTTCAACACCCAAAACCAACAGGTCCCTGTTCCACCGCCACGTCAGCAACACGCCGGTGCCAGAAGTGTTCAGTTGCCGAGGAAAAAGATGAATTTCGATGCAGTCACGTGAGTGGACCTACTCATTTATGGTTAATTGGGAAGTTCAAAGTTTGTTCGGAATAGAAGGAACTTGAAACTGAAAAAAAAAATTTTTTTTTTTCAAAAAATTTCAGAAAAATTTCAAATTGCTTCAAAAATTCTGAAAAAAATTCCAGCAAATGTAAAATTATCTTTTCTATCTTTTATCAATTGAATACTAGTCGATTGCACCTACAGTAATCCTGGGAAAAACAAATAACCTGTCACTACTCAACTTTCACCTACAGTAATCTCCCTGATTTTTGTACCTACCGTAACCCTTATCAGTAGGCTTGGAAATGTTTTTTTAATCCAGCTGATAGAAAGTTACCTTGTTTATCTTTTATCAGTTAATCACTAGCTGATATCACCTACAGTAACCCTGGGAAAAATCAATAACCTGGCTGCACCTTTCTGAAATCTCCCTAATTTCGTAACTACCGTACTCCTTATCAGTAGGTTTGTAAAAATCTTCAAAAAATTTTAGCTGTTTGAAAATAATCATGTCTATTTTTATCACTTGATCACTAACTGAATGCCCCTACAGTGATCCTTGGAAAAATCAAAAACCTGCCATCAATCAACTTTTCCCTACAGTAATCTTCCTGATTCTATGCCTACCGTAACCCTTAATAATAGGCTTGAAAAAACTTGAAAAAAATCCAGCAAACGGAAAATTAGCTTGTCTATTTTTCATCAGTTGATCACTAACTGATAGCACCTACAGTAATTCTTGGAAAAATCAGGAATTCAAAATTTACCAAAATTCCAATGAATTTTTTTCCAGTGACCCCCTGGACGACGTGCTGGAATCGACCAAGAAGCTCTCGTCTGCCTATTCCGTCGGAGATGTCCGTCAGCCCCAAAACCAGCCACACGACTTCCAGAATCTGTCGAACACCCTGCAAAACAACGATGTCCGTCAACACTACCGTAACCGGAACTGTCAGAGTGTCACCACTCCCCGCAACCATCACTTTTCCACTCGAGACCCACCAGAAGCACAGGAAAACGAAGCGGACAACTGGTTGAGTGGAAAGTTGAAAAAGGTCCGGAGCAAGAGGGACATCGATCCGGACATTGTTCGCAGGAGGACTCAGGAGAAGATGTTGCTCGAGGAGCTGAAGGACTCGAGAGCTGCCGAGGAACAGCAACAGCCGAATGGACATTATAGGGCAGGGAATCAGAATATCGATCCGTTGGCAGAGTTCCGGAGAGAGGAGGAGAGGCTGAGGAACACGAGGAGTCCGTATGGAGATGAGAGATGGTTAGTTGCAACTGATCCGAGTAATTTCAAAAAATTGGTTGATATCTCTGGAGTTATCAGTGATAGGGAAAAGGTGTCAACTGATAAAGTTATCAGCTTGCAATTTCCTACATTTTTGAAGTTGATGATTTTTTGTTGTCACTGATAAGAACCAAGATATCGATTGATTTCTAGGAGAAGCTGGTGATTAGCTGGTTTACATTAATTCTAGATTATCTCAAAAATCAGACAAAATAGAAAAAAAGTTGTCATTGATAAAATTATCAACTTGCAATTTCCTTCATTTTTGTAGTTGATAACTTTTTGCTATCACTGATAAGAACTGAGATATCAATAGATGTCCAGTGTAGTCTAGCCTGAAGTTTTTTCTAGAATATCTCGCAAGCTATCAGTGATAGCAAAAATTTTTCAACTGATAAGATGACAAGCAAACAATTTCCTACAACTTTTTAGTTGATCACTAATTGGTATCTCTTTTCACTCCCAAGTTATCACCATTTCCAGGCGCGGTCGAATGCGCGGAAAGCCCCCGACCCCTCCACCACGGGAATCCTCCAACTCTCCGGTCAATGCCCGTGCGACGCCTTCTCTGGAGCAGACCCGCCACCGACACAATCAATCGGTGCCTCTTCCGATGCATCATCGTCAATTCGATGAGGATTTCGATGTCAACTCGTTGCTCAACTTTTCGGTAAGTTGCTCAAGATTTGATAGCTGGGGTTTGGTAGACAGAGGACGTTTGGGGGGATTCTTGAGGATTCAGATGAGCCACGTCACCTAGACTTCTGAAATCTATTCTTCCAGCACGACCCGCCAGCCTCCACTTTGGATCGAGGAAGAAGTCTGTCCCGTGGTGCCCGTATCCAAGAGTACTACGCCAGTCAACAGGATCTCCTTCCGAACCGCTTCTATTCCGGACAGGAACGCGTCGCGGCGGCCATCTACCGCGCGGAAACTCCGCATCGAGACATGTATTCCAGTGGAACCATCAACAGGGCAGAGACCCCGGGGAGGTATTTCCCCGAGAATGTGAGTGGATTTTGAAAACATTTTGTTTTGAGGAAGGGGGGTTTGAAAACATGAGTCATACGTCATATTGTCAGATTTGCTGTCAAAATTTCTTTTTTCATTCCGGGAAACTGGAAAATATTCAATTTCTGATATGTTGTCCGAGATTCAAATTTTTTAAAATGAATTTAATTTTTTTTTGAAAAATTGTGAATCGATAAAATTAGCTGAATTTATACCACAAAACTAAATTACAAATTCGGAATTTCAAATTGGCGCGTAGGATATCCCGCAGCGAAAACTACAGTAAGATTTGCAAATAAACTGAAAAATGTGAATCTTACTGTAGTTTTCGTTGCGAGATAACATTGTACAGGTAGTGCTTTTATTCCTGTGATGATTTTTCTTGAAAAATTTGTGAAACTGATTTTTTTGTGAAAAAATCCAGAGTGACTCATCGATTTTTCGTATTCAAAGAGCGACTTTTAAGAAAAATCATCAAAAAAAATTTTTTTTGGAATTTTTTGAAATTGAAGGTTTTTTCAAAACTGTTTCAAAATTTTTTTTGCGAACCTGAACAATTATTCGAACCATTTTCAGGATTTTTGATAGAGAAATTGAAATTCAGAAAACCAACTGTTATTTGCATTTTACGGGTTCAAATTGAGCACTCCACTGAAAATAACATTTTTTTTAATTTTAGAACTGTAAAAATTTTTTTGGATTTCTGAAATTTCGTTGTTGTTTTTCAAAAAAATCAGCTATTAATTCAGCTAATAATTGATTTTTCAAAACAAACAATAAATGCAAAGTAATGAAAAATAATTTCAATTCAACAATAAAATGTTTTCTTGAAACGGAATAGTAATATTTATATTTATCAATTTATTTTTTGCAAACAAAAAAAGTGATACCAGAAAAAGTGTGTATATCTTTGTTCCTTTCTCAAAACATATTCCCTCCCTCAATACACAATGCTTCTCTCTTTCAGAGTGTACTTCTGGAGCGTGCGGCGACTCCTTCGTTCCCGGTATCCCGTGCCACACCTCTTCCGTTCCATCCGTTGTTGTACAATAACGGAGAACCGCCGAGAGGAACTGGACACAACGGTTATAATACGATGAATAACAGGTGAGAGAGACGACAAAGATTATCCCAATTATTATCTTTTTCGGCGGTTTTTCGGGTTGATTTAGGCAGATAGGAACTGGTTCTGTAATCAAAAAAAAAAGAGTGAATCTGATAAAGAATACAATTTTGTTTACTGTTTTTTTTACAAAAATTCCGGTTTTCTTGGGACTTTTTGTTTTTTTTTTGAAAAATTCGATTTTTCAAAGTCATCATTTTTTCAGCTTCTCTGGAACCTTTTTTCCGAAACGACCTAAAAATTGTTTTCCGTTCCAAATATTTTATCTGATTTTTTTGAAAACCGAACATTTGCTACGTTCATTCGTTTCAGCAGAAAAACAGATTTTTGCAAAATTTTAGTCTCATTAATTCTAAAAAAATGTGCTTCAAACGTTCATTTGAAAATTGATTGGTGTTTCTGTTGTTTTGAATAACTTTTTTTCAGCTTTCTTTTTTCAGTCCTAATTTAATTTTTATGTTCCAAATTTTCACATAATTTTGGAAATTTCCTAGATTTTCATTCATAGGAGAATATGTTCTTCAAAAAATTTGCTCAATTTTCATTTAACATAAGGAACTTGCATTTTTTTCACTAGTTTTCATTGATTTACTGGTAGAAAATAGGGAATTTACAAGTTCGAAAATAATGTTCGATGCTTGAACAAGTTATCAATTATCAACTGTTCCCTCATTTTTTTACTAAAAAAGTTTGAAACAGTGACTCTATTTCTCAATTTTTCAAAACTCCCCATTTTTTCCATTAAATTTAACATTTTGTAAATTTTTGTAAAATTTTTTTTCGCAGATCCGCATCTCCCCGTCACTTCGGAGGATCCTCCACACTCAGCAGACGGTCATCTTTGAATTCTGTCGGTGAGTAATGGTCATTTGTCCGGGGGCAGTGGACTAGAAGGGAGTTAGGTGGGAATTTGGAATAAAACTAGTCCTAGAAAAATAATTATTTTTAACTCACTAAAAATCCCGAAATTATGGTGAAAATTGATTTTAAAAATCCAAAAATTTGACAAAAATAAAGAAATAAAAATTTGAAAAAATCGCTGTTCCAAAACAATTTTATCAAAAATTCTCGCTATTTTTCTCAATTTTTTTTGTTTTGTCTTTGCATTTCCAAGTCCCCAATTTCTTCAAAAAAACCCCTCTGACAGCTTATGAATTTCCAATTTCTCCCATTATTATGACAAATCTACCTGTCCCTTCCTTCCCAGCTTCTCTCGCATTTCCCTCTGATCATATTAATGTTCAAGAGGGTATTAATAATAGAAGAACGGAGAGAGCCAAATGTGTGAGCTCAAGTGCAAATATTGGTGAAAACAAACACAAACAAGTTGTGTTTTCTTTCTCGATGCGGAACGGTCCGCGCGGTAAAACTTGGGTGTGCGGAAAAGCATAAAGTTTGAAAGTTTTGACATCGAGAAATTGGGAAAATGTCAAAAATTGAGTCTAGTAAAGTGGGGTTGGAAACAGAAAATTTCAAAATTTTTGAAAGTCATGCTGAAAGACTATCAGATTCATAACAAATTCTTGAACTTCTAGAGATTTTTTTTTGGAATTTCAGAAAATCCGATTTTTTTCTTGAACGTTTCTGCCTTCAACAATGAACTCGAATGTTTGAATTTTTGAATGTGAAAATTTTGAAACATGAAATTATTTTTTTAAACTAACTTTTGGAAAGCCTATCAAAAATTCGGTAGTTTTTATGAACCTGAAATTGAATTTTTTTCCTGGAAAATTTATGAATTTATGTCTAAACCGCTTGGCGTAATAAAATTGAAATTCAAAAAATTGAAAATTTGAAAAATTGCAATTTTGAAACTGCAAATATTTTATTTGAAAACTAAAATTGGAATTTTTCGAAATTTTTTGAAAATTAGCATTTTTGGAAACTGAAATTTATTTTTTTTTTCGTACAAATTCACAATTTTCCATTCACGACCCAAAAAAAACCTTGATGGAAAATTTTTGAAAATTTCAAAAAATTAATTTTAAAAAAATGAACCCACTAAATTTCCATTGCTAATAAAGTCTGAACTTTAAAAAATTGATAAAAAATATTTTGAAACTGTGAAAAATTGCCCTAATTTCATAAAATACAGATTTTCTCAAAATTTTTGCTTTTTAAGAATGTGCATATGGAATACCATCGCAATCTTGGGATTTTCGAGTTTTCACCCAAAAAATCTTGTTGAAACTGCAAAAAATTGAACAATTTGTTTTTCACATTTCCCATCTTCCACTCAAGACCCAAAAGTTACAGTAACCCCCAATTTTCCAAAAAAACCCCCAATCCACATGACCATATCCCAACCAAAAACCACCCATCCATAGTATTTCATCCGTCTCTTTTCATATCTCGGGACCCCGAGATTTCCGGTTCCCCTGGGAGCATACACCGTCTGCGTCTCTCCACACACCAGTACTCTCTAATCAGTGACACGGACCTCCGGAAGATATGATAGAGACTGCAGAAAAGGGGGCGGAGTCAAGGGAGAGACGCAGAGAAAAAGAGGAGAAGGCGGCTGTCGGGGAGAGAGAGGGCTGTTCGGGGGCCTCTTCTTCTTCTTCTTCTCCTGGCAGCAAGCCCGAGCGGTGTGTCCGTCTATTCGAGATTCCTGAAAGATTCTGAATCTTCCTGACGTCTTCTGAAGGCTTCTTTCTATTCTGTCTATTCTCGAAAGATTCTGAATCCCTGAATTCCTGACGTCATCTGAAGGACGCTTCTGAATCCTTCTAAGTCATGTCTGACACTGCGACGACCTCCTCGACGACCGTCGTCATCCACCTCCGCAATCCCCGTCTCGAACAAGACACCTCCGCCTCCACGACAGCCCAACTGCATCAGAATACCTCCAGAAGGTACTGTGACGTGTCCCTGGCCTCTTCCGAAGAGTCTTCGGATCTGTCGGATGTCGAGGAGAAGGAAGATCTGATCCGTCACACTACGTCATCTTCCAAAGAAACGGAAGACGAGGAGTTTGATGATGTTGTGATGGAGGAGGAAGTCGTGGAACACTTTGATAAAGTTCCACGTGGCACATTGATCGTTGGGGGAGGAAATGGAGGGATTTTGAAGAAGAGTTGTGGAAAAGGTACTAACTTTTGGGTTTCAAATTTGTTTTGGAAATTGAAATTGAATGGTTTTGAAAAATATTGAGTTACAGTTTCAAAAAATTCAATTTGATATTTTTCAGTTTCAAATTTTTTTTTTGATTTTTGAATTTTTTCGAAAAATTGTTTTGTAGAAGCTTAAGGGTACATTTATTTGTTCAGATGTTTTAAAAATACTTGAAGATTTGGTTTTTGAAAAAAAAATAGTTTTTCAATTTTTTTTAATAATTTACAGAATTTCGCATTTTGAAATTTTTTGAAATTTTTAAAGACATTTTTTTGAAACTGTAAAAATAATAAAAAAAAATTGACTGATATTTTGTTTTTTAGTCACGTTATACTAATTTGTAGTATCTGTCGCCCAACAATTGATAAAACTTTTATAAAATAAAAGAAATAATTTGAAACAGTAAAAAAAATTAATTTTCAAAATTTTGCAATTTTTCAAAGTTTAGTCCCTTTCAAGTCACATCTCATTGAAAGATGACTAATTTTTAAAAAAATTTATTGATTTTTTGAAACAGTAAAAAATTAATTTTCAAAATGTTTTCAATTTTTAAAAATTAGTCGCTTGCAAGTCACAACTCATTGGAAAATAATCGATTTTTTAAAAAATTCATAAAATTTTTGAAACAGTGAAAAAAATCAAATTCAATCTCATTCGATTCTCCCGCTGTTCCACATAAGTTTCCGGTCAATTTCACTTCCACCCAATTGAGTTTTCCCTCCCCGCATTCCTCCATTTCACTCTTTTTTTGCTTGCCTTCAGAATCTCCCATTCATCTAGGCTTATTTCCATAATGGGTCTCACCACGAAGTGTAACTATGGTCAATGGACCACTCCCCGTTTTATGACAAGAATGTTTCGTTTATTTTACATTTCGGAAAAGAATGAGAATAAGAAGTTAAAAGATGCGGGACGACATGTTTTATGAGGCACTTACGGGGAAAGAGAAAGAGATTTTTGGAATTTTTTTGGAAAAGGGAATAAAAAATAAGAATGAGCATTTTCAGGATTTTAGGATTTTTTAGAAAAACAGATATCATGGGAAGTATTATCTTTTTGAATTTTTTAGGATTTTTAGGATTTTTTTGAAACGGGAAAAAATATAATTTTTAGGGGGATTTGGGGATTTTTTATTGATTGAGAGAATAAAAAAAAATGGGTTTCTGAATTTTTTGAGAATAAAATACTTCTAGGAGAATGTTACTGAATTTCTAGGTTCTATGAAATTTTAAAAATTTTATTTTGAAACAAAAAAAAAATTTCAAAAAAAAATTTTTTTCCAGTGTCAATTTTCAGATTTCAAATTTTTTTTTTACAGTTTCAAAAAAAAATTATTTTTGATTTCGTGTTATTCAAATATTGTATCTAACTCTCTAAAATGCTTGTTTTTCCCCCAAAAACTAGAAAATTCCGATAATTATAGGCTTGGTGGCCTATAATTATACAGGGAACACTGGAAAAAATGGGCAATTGACACAAATTTTTTTTTCGAAAATTTTGGATTTGTTTTTGAAATTTATCTTTTATTTTTAAAGGGATTTTTCGATTTGAAAAAAAAAACATAATAAAATGAATTTTTCAAAAAAAAAATAAAAATTTTTTTTTTACGTTTTCAAATTTTTTTCATAAAAAACTTGAATCATACTGAAACAATGTGTTTCTGATTTTCTCAATATTTTTTCAAAATTTATAATTTTAAAATTTTCCAGACACCTCCGAAATCATTCATCACCATCCGTTATTCGTGAAGGACACCTCCAAATACTGGTACAAACCAACGATTACCAGGGAGCAAGGTGAGCGGAAATTTGAATTTTTAAAAAATCAAAAAATCAATAATTGTGCTAATTGGATTATTGTACACTTCTCTATGCGCCTGCCAATTTAATTCTAACTGATAACATTGAGTGATAATCAGTGATAGGCATGACCGAATTGGCAAGGCAAATTTGGGTGTTTTATGGTTCTTATCAGTAGTCACTTGCACTAATCAGTAAATTGTTAGCATTTTGGAAAAGGAGAAGGAATGGAGCCTAGAATTGAAAACAGGAATTTGAAAATTGACAAATTGGGGATCTGAAAATTTGAATTTCAAAAAAAAAATTCCCGTTTCAAAAATTTATTTTCCTGAAAATCTGGAAAATTGACCAATTCTGCAGCATTTCTCTCCCATTTTCAAGTTGTTTTTCTCTATTTCAAAAATTTTTGAAAATTCACTATTCGAAAAAAAGTAATTTCGAGAGCTGCTTTTTTTTTCAGAATTTTTTCAGAATTCAAAAATTTTTTTCATTTTCAGAATTCAAAAATTTGAAAAAAATCGAAAGAATTGAAATCTCAAATTTTTCAAAAAATTTTATCAAAAATTTCAAGAATAGCTCTAATTGATACATTGCAAACTACCCAATTTCAAAAATTGCTCGTTCAAAAAATCTTTTTTGAATTCTAAAAATTTTCAAAATTCAATTTACCATGGCATTAATTTCCAAAAAAAATCCAGTAAAAAAATTTTTTTTTTCAAAATTTCAAAAAAAAAGCTCTAATTGGCAGATGCCCAATTTTAAATTTAAAAAATTTTTCAATTTTTCTAATCCCAAATCACCAGGATTTTCTCTAGGACAAATTTCAATTTTTTCCAAAAATTCCTGTTTCAAAAAAAATTGACTCAAAAGTTCAAAAAATAGCCTTCAATTGGCTATCTTCTACCGTTTCAAAAAAAGTTAATTCTAAAAATTCCCCAAATTTCAATATTGCTGGTATAGCCGGTGCAGGACTTGAAAAAACATTTTTTCATTTTCAAAAATTTCCCAAAATTTTCCAAAAATCCAAAAATTAAAAAAATCCCATTTTCATTGCACCACATGTTTCCAATTTCTGATCCTTCACAAGTGTCTAGAGTGTCTAGCAACTTCCTCTTTTCCAATAGTTTCATGTTTCAAATGCCCTCTTCTCTCGATCCGATTCTCCAGCTTCTTCTTCACACAAACTCCCCCTTTCAACTTTACGTATCCATTTGAACTCTCTCTCGGCTACACAATCCAATCGGACGTATAAACGTGTAACCCGCTCTTCTCGAAGAAGAAGAGCACGAAAAAGTTGTAATGTTCTTCCTGCTCGGCGGAGCTCCGTGTACCCGAGACGGGTTCGGGGGAGAGAGAGTGTAAAAGCATCGATTGATAGTAGTGGTGTGGTCGGGAAGGGTACTTTTGCAAAAATCCTGAAGGAGGGGGGCATAGGGTGGACTAGGAGCTGGAAGACTAGAAGCCTGGAAGCCCAGAAAGCCTGGAAGCCCGGAAGCCCAAAGCCTAGAGGGCCTGAAGCCTGAAAACTTGAAGCTTGAACCGCCTGAATTGACCTAGATTGACCTAGATTGGCCTAAAAAGCCTGAAAGCAGAGACTGTCTGAATGAACCCTAGATGGGCTAAACTTAGGCTTGAACAAGCCGGAACTGGGCCTAAAAGCCTGAAAGCCTAAACTGGTCCTAGAAGCCTGAACTGGTCTTAAAAACCTGAAAGCCTGAACGACCTAAATTGGGCTTGATAGGCTAGACCAGAAGTCTAAACTGCCAATATTGGCCTGGGTTGATCTAGAAGGTCTAAAGTCTAAAAGCCTAGAGACCTAGAAGCCTAAAGGCCTGAATTTGATTGAACTGGCCTAAATAGGCCTAGATTGACCTAGATAAAGCCCAATTTTTTTGTCTACGTGATCCATCCAGCAGCAACAATATCTCGAGGACTGGAAGTCATGAATTATAAATATCTCCCCTCTCTCTATTGTTGTTTGGGCTCTCCATGGCCCGCTGGCCCACTGACACACTCTGTCGAGAGAGAAATACATGGCCGGAAAAAGAAAAAAGAGGCACATTTGTTTTTCATGGGATTTATTGCTCCGTGCGGACACAAAAAACGGAAGAAAAAGACGAAGAAGGGATACATTTTTTGAAGAAGAGGGGATTTTGTTTTGGAGATGAAAGTTATGAAAAACAATCGGTTAGGCTTTTGGGCTTTTAGGCCTGAAATCTTGAAAATTGGGAAAGTGAATTTTTTTTAAAGAATTTTTTTTCTAGGTCTAGTCATAGGAATAACGTCTTTCAAGCCTTGAAAATGTGAAAATCTATTTTTAGAAACTGAAAATTTTTTTTTGGGATTTTTAGAGAAAACATTGTGCAAAATTGAATTACCTTGAGTGCTCGCGGAGCCCGAAAAATAAAAAATTTTATGGGATTTTTTTTGTAAAATTTGGGGATAAAATCTTAAAGATATTGAGAACTTTGTAACGGAGAAATTGAAAATTGAAATTTTGAAACTGAAAAAAAAAATTAATTTTTTTTCAAAAATTTTACAAAAGGAGCCCTAAAAATAAATTTTTTTTGGAATATTTTTTTGAATTTTGGGGAAAATATGAAAAAGTTATGAACAGAAAATGCTACGAATTATTGAAAACTTTGTGACAGGAAAATTGGAAATTGAAATTTTGAAACTGAAAAAAAATTTTTTTCAAAATTTTTATTTTTTTTCAGCCATCAACATGCTGCGAGACAAACCGCCAGGCACATTTGTCGTCCGTGACTCCAACTCATTCCCAGGAGCATTTGGATTGGCGCTGAAGGTCGCCACGCCACCGCCAGGGGTTAATCCAGGTTGGTGGACTAGTTTTTGCATTTTTAGGGGATTCCTAGGTCATCAAAAATTTTTATCTTGGGCCAGGAAAATTGGTTTAGAAGCCTACAAAGCTTGGAAATTTTTAGAAAAAAATTTTTTTGAATTTTTTTTTCAGCTTGATTGAGTTTTCTAGGTCATTTCTAGGCCATTTTAGCCCAATTTCGGCCATTTTTAGCCCATTTTTCTCATTTTTTTTTTCTCAAAAACTTTATATTTTTTGCAGGCGATGGCACAGAACTTGTCCGTCACTTCCTGATCGAACCATCTCCAAAGGGTGTCAAACTGAAGGGATGCAATAATGAGGTGAGAGAAGAGGAAATGGGGAAACAGACATATGGAGTACATATGGAAATTGTGATGGATGAATGGGACGGTTTGAATAAGAAATTGAGGGGAATAATGAGTGATTATGGGAAAAGAAAGGGGGAAATTTGAGGAATCATGAAAGACTTGGAGAATCATTCGAACAATTGACAAAAATTTGATATTGATTTTTAAAGGAATTTTTTGAAACTGGAAAAAAATAAAATTGCATTCAAAATTTCGAAATTGGTGGGTAGGATATCTCACAACGAAAAGTACAGTAAGATTCGCATATTTTTTTGACAATTTTTGTTATTATTCTATTCATTTGAAATGCATAATGAAGTGATTTTTTGTCAGCGGGTCTCGCAGCGAAAAACGGAAAAATCGTGTTGCGCCTTTAAAAAAACTACGGTATTTCATGCTTTCCGAGTGAACTTCGTGGCTGGCCACCGTAATTTTTTTAAAGGCGCAGCACGATTTTCGCCGGCGTCCATTACGCATTTCTGCCCCCTCTCTGGAAATATAGAAAGTATGGCGTATGACAAAAATGTCAAAAAGTGTCAAAAACTTGGTCAAAAAAACGGCTGACGCTCTTTGGCGATATGTACCGCCTCGGTGGCAGGTCCAATTGACTAACTGATGACCCCAAGTAGGTAAAATTTGCGGGGCACTCGATTTTTCGGTGAGTGGACTCTCAAAGTTGAGTTTGAAGCGAGTTATGACCTGTTTCTCAAAAAGTTGGATTTTTGACACTCGATTTGGCCGTCTTCATTTCTGGATTTCACGTAAATCTGCCTCCCCTTTTCGATGAATCAGAAAAGCAAGGGGAGAAATGTTCATTTGGGAAGCGAGTGGCGCGAGTGGAATGAAGACCAGACTGTTCATTTCTGGGAGCGCGCACCTTCCACCAGGGTGCCAAAGGGGATAACACGGCTCAAAATGCACATTTTGATTCCGTTCTTGGGGTGTTTGATCACAAATTTAGTGAAGACACAAGTTTGTAGCCGAAGGCCTGGGGAGCGAAGCTCCCTAGTCAAATGAAAAGAATAATAGAAAAATGCAAATCTTACTGTAGTTTTCGCTGCGAGATATCCTACGCGCCAATTTTGAAATTTTGAATGGTGAAATCTAATTTCGAAATGCAAAAATAATGAAAAATGGAAAAAATGGAATTTTTATTCTGAATGCTAAACACCGATCAATTTTATGAAAACATAATATTTTTGAAAGATTTTTTTGAAACAATTTTTTTTAATTTTCAAATTTGTTCTCAAAATTTTTTTGCAGGATCATGTGAAAACGAAGTGAAAATATACAATTTTTTGAAAAAATTTCAGAATTTTTTGAAACACAAAAAAATCTTTCTGAATCTGGGAAGAATCGAAAAAAAATGAAAAAATAAGAATTCTGATTTTCCAAAATTATTGAAACAGTAAAAATAGTTGAAATGATAGCGGTTGCTGGATTGCATGTGCAGTTGAATCGAATAATTTATGAAAATTTTAAAACAAACTTTTTTTCTCATGTTTCAAACCAGAAGCTACTAAATGCCTACTATTTTTCATGAATTCTGAAAAATATTTTTTGAAACTGGAAATTCAATTTTTCATTTTTTCAAGTTTTTTCAAAAGCAGGATTTACCAGAATTGATTTCTCAAAAATCTCTGAAATTTCTGAAAGTTCTCAAAAATCAAAAAATCAATAATCTTATCATTTTTCAGCCCGTGTTCGGATCCCTCTCCGCTCTCGTCTACCAGCACTCCATCACAGCCCTGGCCCTTCCCACTAAACTTGTTCTTCCCGATTTCGACCCAGCAGCCACTCCAGAGCACTTATCAGCCACCCAGGCCCTATTGGAGCAGGGAGCAGGTACAGTAGTCCCTACAGTAATCCTAGAGACCCTTCTTATCTTTTGCAGCTTGCAACGTGGTGTACGTGGGCAGTGTCGACGTGGAATCGTTGACCGGCAACGAGTGCGTCAAACGGAGCATTGCCACGTGCTCGCAGCGAGCCATCAACGGGGACACCCGAGCAGTTTCGGTGCATTTCAAGGTACAGTAACCCCCTCGTCTAGGGTCCCACGTGTCCGATTTTCAGGTATCATCTCAAGGAGTCACGTTGACTGATAACACGAGGAAAGTGTTCTTCCGAAGGCACTTCAACGTGCAAAGTGTCATTTTTGCGGGAATGGATCCGATTGATAGGAAGTGAGTGAAAAGTGAAGAATCTAGGTCATTTTCACGTGAACATTCTAGGTCATTACGTGAAAAATCAAGGTCATTTTCACGTGAAAAAAGGACATTTTCACGTGAAATATAGGTCATTTTCACGTGAAAAAAGGACATTTTCACGTGAAATATAGGTCATTTTTACGTGAAAAATCTAGGTCATCACGTGAAAATTTTGTATAATTAAAATCGCTGAAATCTAGGTCATCCCACGTAAGTCTATTCCCACGTACCTCCACGTGAACCCCTTATCAGCCACTTGTCCCCCAGATTCGACAACACCCGCGCGTTGGGCTACCACGACGGTTGCACCCCATCAGCCCGTCTCTTCGCCTTCGTCGCCAGAATCCCGTCGTCTTCTGAAAACGCGTGCCACGTGTTCGCCGAACTGGAACCCGGTCAACCCGCCACGGCAGTCGTCAATTTCATTAATAAAGTCATGTTGGCCCAGAAGAATCGGGCCTAAATTGGGCCGTTTCTAGGCTTTTCCCCACCCAAAAATGTGCCATTTTCCAATAACAAATTATCGATTTTTGCCTAGTTTTTTACAATTCTCCTAAAACTCATCAAATCAAGTGCTTTTCCAAAAAAGAAAATATTTCAAAAAATCTACATCAACTCTTCTGATGTTTACGGTTTTTCTCACTCTCAATTCATTTCAGTTTATTTTTTTTCCTTGCATTTTTGAAAATTTTTTAATTTTTAAAAAACCCAATTATTTTTGCTACTAACCTAGTCTCCGCCCATTTTTCAATTTTTTGTATATAAAAGTTTAAATTTTAAATTAATTAATCATGCAATAAATTAAAAATTTCAAGACAAGAAAGACAAGCATTTGAAAGAGATCGGATAAATTTAAAAAATTCCAAAAAAATTAAAAAAAAAATTTCCAAAAAATCAATAAATCACGGCCGCTGATATCCGGTGACAAATGGCACTCCGACCCACACGTTTTGCTGATATTCCTGAACAAAAATCAATAATCCCAAAACTTTCGCTGCGAGACCCACCACGTATTGTTCGCCGAAAAAGTTGATCAAATCGCGTTCTTCATCGTAGATTCTGGAGGAGAAGAAGTGCCACGTCACGTACGTGTAGACGACAAGACACAACGGATTGCACAGGATGATTTGGGTGGAGACGGCCCATAGGAACCAGCCTGGAAATGGAGAAGGGTATCGACACGAAAATGAAGGATTACGGTAGGTTTGGAGGGATTTTCGGGGCTTTGAAGAGACGAAAGATTTTTTAAACATTTTTTGTTGAAATTGGAGAAATAGGAAGATAATGGGTCTCGACACGAAAACGAAGGATTACGGTAATTTTAATTTTTTTTTTGAGGGATTTTTGGAATTTTTTAAAAACAAGTGTTGAGGTAATTTCGAAAAGGAATTTTGGAGAAGTGAAAATGGGTCTTGACACGAAAATAGGTTTTCGGTAATTTTAGGAGTACTATAGCAAAAATAATGGGTTTTAGAAAAATTCAGTAATTTTTGGAAACTGTGAATTTTTTTTTCAATTTTTTCAAAATTGGTAAACAAATTTTTAAAATATGGGAAAATTTCAGAAAATGTTGAAATTCGAAATTGGTGAATTTTTCTGAAGATTCTGAAATTTGATTCTGAAGAAAGTTCAAACGAAATTATGAATTTCATAATTTGGAAAGTTTTATTAAAAATTTCAAACAGTAAAAATTTCCAAAACCAAAAAACCTTGGGTCTCGGCACGAAAACGGTAAAGCTAGATTTTTTAACTTGAAATTTTGTTCAAACTTACTTTTGATTCAATTTGGACTGAATTGACCACGTACATTGTCAAATTATAATTTTTCTATAATTTTTCAAAAATTTTTGAAACTGGAATTTTGAGAAAAATTCAAAAAATTCGAAGAATTGAAACTTGCTAAGGAATATGAATTTTTTTATATTATTAAAAATAGCGAACGGGTTCTAACAAGAAATTGATAAAATTCGGACTTTGAGCAATATTTATAAAATTCTGAAACCGCGAAAAATTCCTTTTCAATTCTGATTTTTTGCAAAAAATTCCTAAAAAACGTACCAAAATATCCGGGATGCCTCATGTATCCATAAACTCCGTCTTTTATCAATCGATGATCCGACCGTTTTGTCATTGCCAATCGATGCGTGAATCCTGGAAAAATGAGTACAGTAACGTACGGAAATCGCTTCAGGACCCACCTAAACCAGCATGAACCATTGCCAATTTCCGGAAAATCTCTCCGATTATACAGCCAATGGTACCGATCCAAAGGATCTGATAGTTCTTGATTCCCGGGAAGAAGTAGGCCTAAAATATACTTTTTTGAAAATCCAGGTCATTTACACGTAAAAAATCTGGGTCACCACGTGAAAAATCTAGGTCATCATGTAAAAATTCAACAAAAAAAACACGTTTTCAGCCGTACCTCGACAAGAAACTCGACCCAACTGACACTCGCCGCGGCCCAATACCCCACAGAATGATTGAGAAGAAACGAATCCGGTCGGAGGGATCTTCTGTTCGTCAGCGCTGTGAAAATGTATTCGGAGAAGTGGAAGAGGAAGAGAAATGTGAAGTAACGGGTCAGATGCTCGTAGAGTTCGCCTTCATGGTACACCGAATAGGAGAGGTTCACGGCGACGGCCTGGAAATCAGGAAGAGGTGAGAAGTCTTTTTTTACAGTTTCATTGTCAGAATAATGTTTGGAATTAGAACTTTGTTTCTGATTTGATCTCCAAAACATTTTTTGGCAATATTATTTTAAAAAATAATTCAGTTTCAAGACATTTTTTGAGAAAATTGAACAATAAATCCACTCATTCTCTCAAATGTTGTCTCAGTAAGGTTATGAAATCTCTGAAAATTTAGTTTCTTTCTTATTTTTGAAAAATGTTACCTGGAAACTACAATGACAGACAGATGATTCAACTAAATTTAAAATTTTCAAAAAAAAAAATTCTGTTTCAAATATTTCATAAATTTGTCGCATTACTAAATATTATCGTTTCCATATAGTCGGAGTCATATTTTGAAATTCAGAAATGTTTTCAATATTTCGATATGTTTCAATTTTATCAATTGAAATTTTTTGAGCACAATTTGAAAACTTGCAGAATCAAAAGAAGATACACTTTACGGAAAAATTGCTAATTTTGTGTCAAATAAAATATTTTTCAAAATTATCCCAAAAGGAACAATTTTCTTCTGTTTCAAATTTCTTAAAAAATAATTTCAGAAAATACAAAGTTTGATCCGTGAGTAATTAATGCTTTTATTAAAAATCCCAAAAACCTGTGCAATTTTTTTTGAATTTCTAATTTAAAAAAAATTTCAAACAAAATATTGTAATTTATTACGGGAATGAATACTTTTGAAAAAATCAATAAATCTCAAAACCGGGTTCAAGAAATTTTTTGAGCAAAAAATCGAACAAATTCAATTTATTCTTTCGATTATTTTCAAAAAATCTGTTTCAATTCAATTTTTTTAAATCTCACTTGAAAACTACAATTACAGAAAAATGATGACTCGATCCAAAATTTTCAAAAAAAATTTTTTTTCTGTTTCAAAGATTTCATATTTTCTGTGCTTTTCTGATTATTATCGTTTCCATATAGTCGGAGTCATATTTTGAAATTCAGAAATGTTTTTAGAGAATTCATTAATAGAAGTTTTTGAGCGCCTGCAGGGTTCAATTTTTTCAGTTTCAAAATGTTTCTTTTTTTTCAAATTTTCAAAATCCATTCAGTTCAGTTTATTTTCATCGAAATTGAAGAGAAAAATCACTTACAGATCCCAAGAAAGCGGCAGGCATCAGAACGGACTTGTTGATGTAGGGCCGTCTTCTGGCGAACAGAAAAGCAGCCAGAAGGGTCGGAAAAGCCGAGAAAACGCCCAGAAAATAGGAATCGGTGAGGCAGGAGACGATCGAAACGACTGTGAACGAGGCGGTGAAGGCGTCGACGACGAGACGGAACTCGTCGTCAGACTTCAGATGGAACACGATTCGTTCGAGGAAGGTGGGCGGAGCGATTAGGGGAGGCATCTGGAGGGAAAAACAGGGAAAAATTAATTTAGAGTAAAACATAAAAACAAATAAGGTTAAAGATGGGAAAAACTGATTCAAAACAGTCTAGACAAAAAATTAAAAAAAATACAATTTGAATTTTTGAACAAAAATTCAGTGAAAATCCAATTTTATCTGTTAGAAAATAGCAAAAAGAGACCATAAAACACATGAAAAATCGGCAATTCTTGTCACTTTTTACTTATAAAAATCCTCAATTCTGCTGATCATCAGAAGAGCACGTTCCTGCTCCAGAACGGCGTCGTCGCCGAGATTGTCGGCGTATTCTTGGAGAATCTGGAAAATAATCGGATTTTAGAGGGAAAAACATATTTTCGAAGGAAAACATGAAATTATTGATATGGGAAGCTGAAAATCAAAAAAAAAAAAAGAAAGATTGAAAAATAATAGATACTTGAGTTTCAAAATTTGATTTTAAATTTTTCGAAAATTCAGTATGATTAATACGGAATTTACGGAATTTACAAAAAATTTAGTAAAACAAAGTTCTGGGTCTCACAACGAAAATGTGAATATTCCTCAACTGTTTGGCTATTTTAAGAAAATTTTTAGTTTTTGAGAATTTTTTCTAATTTTTCTAAAAATCAGAAATATTTTTTTCCAAAAAAATTCAAGAAATTCCACAAAATTCAAAAAAAAAATATTTCAAATGTTTTCTGTTATTATTATTTATCAAAAATTGAAAATATGCGCATTCAGAAAAAATGTTTTTTGAAAGTTGTTTTTTTCATTGAAAAAATCCCACAAAAATAAATAAAATTTTTACCGTTTTTCAGAATTTTTTTATTTTTCGAAATTTTTTTGAAAATCAATAAAGCGAGCTCAGCAATTTCTAGAAATAGAATTCTAATTTTTTCTTTTTTTTTCCATTTTTTCCAAGAATAAACTATTTTCAAATTTTCCAGAAACCACGCACCGGCGCCAACATCAAATCTAATCGATTGTTGCTCATCTTCATCTGGAACAGCTTCTCCTCTCGGAACCGAGCCGTCTCGACACAAACAGCCACATCGGCCAGGATCAACGTGAGTCTCTGGAGGGTGTAGAGGCCGTTGTCGAGTTTGTCGAGGTAGTCCCGATCGGGGTCGTCGTCTTGCGACGAGCTGCCCGCTTCTTGCGACAAACGCTTCTTTTTCAACTCGAAACGCTGTACTTTTTCTCTGCAAAAAACAGATTTAGGGATTTTTGGAAAAATTGAAAATTTTGAAAAAGAAATCTAGAATCCTAGCAAAACCAATCTGATATTAGAAAAAAAAACAAACATCTAAAAAAAATTCTGAAAAATTGAAAAAAAAATTATGTGCAAAAATGAGAATTTTCGAATTTTTTGGAAAGTTGGCAGATTATTTTAGGACCCTGTAAAATTGAGCGGAAATTGCGGGATTTTCAGAAAATTAGGAAAAAATTCTGGAACCCTAGAAAAAATCGAAGTTTTAAAAAAATTTAGAAAAATTGAGAATCTACTTTTAGGCTTCTAAAAAAGTGAAAAATTAAAACTGGTCGCTAAAAATTTTTTTTAAAACCATATCGTGCTACTGATAAAAATATTGAATTTTAGAAAAACCAATCAAAAATTTAAAAAGAAATTCTGAAAATTCCTAAAAATTTCAAAAATCCATTTGGGATCTCTAAAACACTTACTTGTACTTCAAAAACAGCTCAATCGCTCTATCGACCTTCTCGTGTTCGTGTTCCACAAATTTCTGAACGATTCGTTCACGATGATTCTCGGAGCAAGAGGCCAGAAGCGAGGACAGGATCTGAAATGCCATTTTTCATTAACTTTTGTCATTTTCAGAGCTTTTCCAGCCAATTTTAGTCCAATTTCGGTAAAATTCCTTCAAATTTTGAGCTTTTCTCTTGCAAAACTCACTGTACACACGTGTTCCTCATGCTCATCTGGTGTCGTATCCTTCCGTTTCGTCTTCGACGGAGTCCTCATGAAAAGTGGGAAAATGGTACGGAGACCGAGCATTTCGACGAGTTTGTTGCAGTTTTCGATGCCTTCGTGACCGGAAGTGGCGTGATTTAGGACTTTTAGAGCACTCTGACGGGACTGTTTCTTCTCGCGGAGCATCAGATTCATTAGTTGAAGACCCTCGCCGTCCAGGAATTTTTCTGGAAGGAATTGGAGTCATCTAGGTCATCACGTGAAAAATCTAGGTCAACACGTGAAAAACCTAGGTCAACACGTGAAAAATCTAGGTCAACACGTGAAAAACCTAGGTCAACACGTGAAAAATCTAGGTCAACACGTGAAAAATCTAGGTCATTTTCACGTGAAAAATCTAGGTCAACACGTGAAAAATCTAGG
>LR539714.1:16487-88602 GCA_900536315.3 Caenorhabditis becei | reverse complement strand
ACGTGAAAAATCTAGGTCAACACGTGAAAAATCTGGGTCATCACGTGAAAAATCTAGGTCATCACGTGAAAAATCTAGGTCAACACGTGAAAAATCTGGGTCATCACGTGAAAAGTCTGGGTCATCACGTGAAAAATCTAGGTCATCACGTGAAAAATCTAGGTCATCACGTGAAAAATCTAGGTCATCACGTGAACTTTCTAGACCAATTTTACGTGAAAAATCCGAAAAACTCACTCAAATTCGCGGGAAACATGAGGGAAGCGCAGAGTGCGTTGAACAGATTCTCCATGTACTCCCGCTCGTCAACACTTGCCGGATCGTTCTTTTTGTAGACGGCGATAGCCTGAAATTCCGTATTTTTCGAATTCCTTCTCGAAATTTCCACTGACCCTCAACAAAATATCGATTCCATCGACTTTCTCCGTCAGTTTCGCCTTGGCACTATCAGAAGCCTGCAGAATCACTGATAACAGCTCCGAAGCGTACATTTTGTTCGCGTCAAAGGCGCCTTTTTGGAAGCAACGCTTCAGAAGCCAGACGATGAAGCCGTGTTTGACACATTCCTCGGTGATGTCGTCACGGAAACCGATCATCTGGAAATTAGGGTAAAATCCAGAAAAAAAAGTAAATTTTGACAAAAAATTGACGAAAAATACCAAAATGTATTAAATTTTATAGAAAAACTCAGCTTTTCTGGCGTTTTTTTTTTGGATTTTCTCAATTTTCAACAATTCCCTTACATTATCGACAACTCCCAATGCATTATGCACTCCATCCGCCTCATCCTTCTGTGTTTCATCCAATCTTTCGACACACGCCAACAAAGTTGTCACAATTGAACCGCCCATCAGTGCTTCAATCAGCTCAGCGGCTCCGTCTTCTCCCTCGTTCATCACATCGTCGTCGGTGAGCTCCTGAATATTGATTTTTTGGAAAATCGTGGAAAAATGCTCATTTTTGTGCCATTTTCTTAAAAAAAAGCCGGATTTCTGGCAAAATTATTCAATTTTCAATGAAAAAAATCAATACCCTGAGCAAGCTCAACGTCGCGCACACCACATCGCTGTTCTCGTGTCCCAACAGCTGCAGAAGAATTTCCACTCCGTTGGCTTCGACGAATGAGCCGTAGAGGTCGGGTTGCGAGGCCAAACTGTGCATTTCCTGGAAAAATGGAGAATTTTGGGCTTCTTTGATATTTTTTGGGAAAAAATGTAATTTTCTAATGATTCTAAACCTTTTCTGTTGGTTTTTATTTTTTGCAATCATTAAAAAAAATTTATCAAAAAAAATTATTTTTTGTTGGGAAATTTTTTTTTTGAAAATTTTGGCGTTTTTTTTTGAATTTTTCCTAATTTTTCCAGATTTTTTTTTGTAAATTTTCAAGCTTGAAAAAATTTTTTTTTCGAATTTTAAAAATTCCCACCTGAATCGCGGTGTCCAACTCAATCTCCGAATCCATAAATTTCTTCGGATCGTCCGGATTCTTGACCCGCATCTCCCGATTCAATTTCATCTTTTTCTCCAGCTGCGTCACCAATTTCTTGACTTGCACATCGTCCAAAGCCACAAAATTCGCTTGTTCCGCTTCCAGCGCGGCCAGAATGTCTTCCGGACGCGCGGAAGACGTGGAAGATGCGGAAGCCGACGGTCCGGAATCGTCGAAGCGAGTTTTCTTCCGGGCTGGCTGAAAAATCCCGTTTGAATTGAAGAATTTCGAAATTTTTTGAAGTTTCCTAAATTTTACCTGATAAAGAGAGGAAGACGACGATTTGATGATTTCCGTGACGTCGATTGATGTCATTTTGATGCCTAAACACAGTTTTTAAATAATTTGACTAATTTTCAATGAAAAACATGCGGAATCCCAGTGAAAATCGAGAAAAATTGACGAAAATCATTGAAATTCGTTCAAAAAATCGTTGTGTAGATTTACGATAAAGAGCGGGCGAGCGGAATTTCGGAGTGTCGTTGGAAAGAAATGTGTGCCGAAAAATCATTCAAATTTCAAGTTTTTGGAAGATTTGAAAGGGGAAAAAAATTTAAAAAATGTTTAAAAAAAGACATAAAAATTAAAAAAATGAAAATGCTCAAAAATTGTAGCTAGACAAAGTCTCCAAAATATTCTGAAAAATTGGCAGGAGTCCTTTGAGATTTTTGATGTACTCCTCGAGTTGTACATCGAATTCGCGAAGCTTTTCTTTTTCGCCAGCCTAAATATACATTTTTGAAATTCAAAAAATAAAATAAAAAAATTGGCCACAAACCGCAATCGAAAGCACAATTTCATACCACCAATCGACACTTTTCAAGTTGTTCACAGCCGCCAGAAGATCCTAAATTACAATGAAAATTTGAAATATTTTGATAATTTCCTACTTTCAAACTAGAAAACCACATTTTGTTGGGCCAGTCCATATTCAGAGCACTCAGGTGAAAATTGATAGCGGCCAAGCCAAATGGAATATTCAAAAGTGTCCAGTTCCTGATAACAGCCTGACATTCCCCGGTTCCAGTGTTATTAATTCCAGTCTCTTGGTTCTGTAGTTAAAGAAAATACGAATTTGAAATTGATAGTGATCATGAGAAAGGAACTAAAACTCACAACTCTCCTAAGCGCTTCCATGTACCGTATGACCTTGCGAATGGGCGCCAGCAACTCCTCATGGATCTTCCTATGAAGTTCCAGCATTTCCAACCTAGATTCATTCCTGATAACAGCTGATACACGCTTCACAATGTCCTCGACTCGTTGGGAAAGAAAACCGATTGATTCTTTTCTTGAAAAATTGAAAGAATTGCAATGGGTCTCGCCACGAAAATGGTTTTATCGGTGAAAACGGGTAAGTAGAGGTGAATTCCATCATTTTTAGCCAAATTTCAGTAGTTTCCACCAATTTCCAGTTGGAAATGACCCATTTTCATCAGAAAAACTGCCAAAACCTTGTCTAGAAGCCGTATTCCACCATTTTCGTGGCGAGACCCGAGTACTTACATGGTACCGTACAGTCCTTGCAGTCTCTTCAAAAAATCAACACTATTTTCATTTTCCAGTAATTCTTCAAATCGTCTCACAGTTCCTTCCTCTTGATTTTCCACAAAATTCATGAGAACTTGAAGAGAATCCGCTAGAATTAGTTCCTAGAAAATGATACAATTTTAGAATTTCAACCAAAAAAAAACAAACAGTCTCATCCAAAACTTTTCCTCTTGTTAGATCTTCCCAACGTTGTCTCCGATCTTCAAGTCTTGATTTCATGAAAGTGTATTGCGAAATCAGAAGACGAGTGTCTTCAATTGAGTAGTTTTCCGCAATTTCTTCAGTTTCAATCACAATTTGAAAGAATTGACGCATTTTCTGAAGCTGGGGACCATTTTTGAGGTTAAGGAGAGAAAAAAACGAAAGAAATGAGATAGTAAACGATCAAAAACACTTTGAGGCAAGACAAAAAAGAAAGACTTTTGGAAAATCAAAAATCAAGTTTTATAAAAAATATAAATATTATCGTTGCATCTGGAAACTGAAATTTGTGCATTCAAAATTTCAAATTGGCGCGCACGATATCTCGCAGCGAAAAGTACAGTAAGATTTGCATTTTTCAGTGATTTTTGAGTAAAATGCTAATCTTACTAATATGGCATGCATTTTTCAGTGTTTTTTGGCTGTTTTCGAGTAAAATGTCGTCCGAAAATGCGAAAAATGCAATAATTACTTTTAAAAAATCGGAAAAACACTGAAAAATCTGCGTCTCATTGTTTTTTCTGTTTCGGAAAATAAATGTTATTTAATTTTGAAAATAATTTTTAATATTTCTTTTGTATGCGCTGAAAATTTTTTTTCAAAAGTTCTGAAAATTTTTTGAAATTTCTGAATACTATTCATAAAAAAACTATGTCATTTTCAATTTTAAAGAATTATGTCAGTTTTTAGTGTTTTTTTTCTGAATTTTCAAAATTGGCGCGCACAATATCTTGCAGCGAAAACTACAGTAAGACTTTAATTTTTTAGTGATTTGCAAATCTTACTGTATTTTTCGCTGCGAGATATCTTCCGCGCCAACTTGAAATTTCGAATTCAAACTTCAATTTTCAGATGCCCTAATAATAAAAGTTTTAAAAAAGTAGTCTGGAATATAAATATTTGTAGAAATGCTCAAATCCATCGTTGAAATATTTGAATGGATCCACATAAGTTGCTCTTTTCTGAATTTCCCATTTTAATTTTCAAGGGAATAAGCTCACCTCGAGCATCAAAAAAGCAATGTAAGACCAGTTCACCAAACTTTCGAAGTTCATCTCAACATCTCCAAATCCAGTTCTGTTTCCGATACAAAACAGAGAAATGCTCCAGAATGATATTCTGATAAGCACCCTTTTGATGGTCTTTTTGTCGAGCAAGTGCTTTTTGAGTTCTTCAAATTCTCCTTTCAAGTTCTTGACCATCTCATTCGCATTTTCCGTTAGAACTGTCTTCTCTGCCGATGAACATTTGCAGTTCAGACTGTAATCCGACACTCCTCGGTTCGTCTTGAACATCATCCGAATATGATATTCCACATTCACATAGTGAGCGTCTATCGCTAGTTTTTGCTCCACTGATCCTTGTTTTCTTTGCTTTTCACAATTTGCTTTTTTCATTAATTCCAGCATGCTTGCAAGCCACTTTTGCTTTTCGTCGGAGAACAACTCGGATGTTTGTTCGAAGAGCATCAGGATTCTGATTTGGGAACAATGTATCGGATATCAACTAACTTTCTCTAGAGTAGTTTGGTGCAAAGCTAGACTAACAAAGTTCAAAATTTCAAAATAAGTTTCGAAATTGAAAAAGTTCCCATGTCACATTCGGTGTTGCTCACTGTAATCTGCGAAAAGGGATAATTGTTTGCCCTCGGTTTTCAGTTCGAGCGCCGTTGGCACCGTGCCAAGAGTGCAACAGACCGCGCGGAATTCAAAACTTTACGTCGTGGAAGCCCGTGTGGCCAGATTTTCACAAAAAAGAAACGAGGATGAGCAAAATCTGTGGTTTATAATGGATTTCATCATCTGACAATTGGGAAATATGTCAGAAACCCTTGTTTTATGTTTTGCCAAAAAATTATTCCAATTTGAATATGATTTTTTATGCATTCCTTAGAGCAACATTTTTTATTGAAAGGTGGAAAAAATTGATTTTCGTTTTTGTATTGAAAGAATCATTTTTCGAAACTCACTTTTCCTGCTCTGCACGAGCCAGCTTGTCCTCCATCGTTGGTGTCGAAACTCAGAAAAAGTGAATTTTAATAATAGCAATGGATTGATTTGACCTTTCGGTGATCTTTCGGATCTTCTGGCACGTGATCGTTCTTACATTAGGAAGACACTGTGCAAACAGTGCTTTCGTCTCTCAGCTTTCCGCAGATCGCCCCGTAAGAGCGCCAGGCAGATTGGGAGCTATAGCCGAGAAAAATAGTTCAAAGACTCTGGGACTGCCCTATTCCCATTTTTTCTAGAAAGTCAAAAAACGAATCGAAAGGAAATCGACTCATAAACATTTCTTCAGTTGGTCATTTTTCTCGGGCTATGTTCGTTTTGAAGAAATAAACGAAAAACTGGCGGGAAACGTATGCGTCATCACAAATTCAAGAAATTTTAGGACATAATTGAGTTTTGATTAAGATAAAAATTGTGATCAAAAAAATTTTTTTTTAAATTAAATGTTCTAGAGTTGCAAAAATATCAAACCAAAAAATTTATTTTTTTTTTAAATTTTTTTCCGAATTTTTTATCAGCTCAAAATTGGAAAATTGATTTGATTGGCTATTTGGGAGTTTTATTGATCAGCTGGAGATATGCTTGTCATAGTTTCTTGTGTTCAAATAAATTGTTTTCGTAATTTTAGAATGCTTCCCTGATGCATTGCCGCAGTGCGTTTCTCTGCGCACTCTCACTTCAACGCGCTCTCTCGCATTGTGGGTACGTTCCATGTCAAGAGAAAAACATACAAAACACGTTTGAAAACATTTTATTCGGGCGGGAAACATATGGTTCAATGCTTTTTCTTGTTTCGATTATTCAGATAGTATCCTGGACTGACACGGGGTGGCGGACAAGATTCGCATGGCCAAGGTTCGCCTTTTGGACCTGAAAAGGTTAGAATTATACCTTTTTTCCGTGAAAAAAGCTTACCAATTGGTCCAAAGTTGCCCATGGGTCCTCTCTTTCCAATTTCCCCCTTCAATCCCTGGAATCCCCTCTCCCCTCGTTCCCCGGGAAGTCCATCCTCTCCATCTCTTCCCGATCTTCCCTTATCACCAGGTGCCCCTCGTGGTCCCGTATCACCATCCTTCCCGGGTGGTCCATCAGACACATACACCCTTCCGGGCTCTCCGGGCTCTCCAGAAGGCCCCGGAGCCCCCGGGAATCCCTTATCACCGCGTTCTCCGGGTTCTCCACGGATTGACGGAGGGGCAGAGTCTCCTTGTTGGCCTGTTCGGCCTCTTTGGCCTTTTTGGCCTTTCGGGCCGTCTGGGCCTTCTCGGCCTGGACGGCCTGAAGGGCATTCGCGGATACAGACCATTCGGGAATCGCCGTCGGCGGGACGGCCTGGGCGACCGTCGCGGCCTGAAAATTTCAAATTTTGGCGATTTTTCTAAAAAAAAATTCAGGTTACTGTAGTTCAATTTTTTGTTGATTTTTTGAAATTTTTTATGATGAAAACTGGATTTTTGCAGTAATGCTTTCCTAAAAATTGGAAATAATTGTGATTTGAAAATGTTTAAAATTTTTTTTGGATTAGCCGAACTTTATTGATTTTTTCTTCTGAAAAAAAAACATAATTCCAATTTTTGGTACAGTAATGCTGAATTTAAAGGCGCATAAAAATGAATTTTGAATTTTTTTTGAAATAGAGGAAATTTGAAATTTTTTGGATTACTGTATCTCAAATTTTCTTTCGAATTGAAAAAAAATTTTAAAAAAATTTTTCTGTTACAGTGACTCCTAAATTTAAAAAAAAATCCATGAAAAATTCATTAACAGAACTCTAAACGTTGCAAAAACATTTTGAAATTTTTGAAAATCAAATATTCACTACAGTAACCCAACATTTCGCAATTTTTTAGCGTAATTTTCAAAAAATTCAAATTTCCCGCCAACTCACCGGGTTCTCCATCATATCCCTCTCTGGAATTCTTTCCAGGGAATCCTTTCATTCCAGGGGGTCCAACGCAGCAAGCTGAAAATAAAGGGAGGTTGGGTCTCGAAGCGAAAATCAATATCCATCTATAAACCCCATTTTTGTGTCAAGACCCTTTCCCTTAAACTCACATGCCAATTCTCTCTTTTTCCTTATATTCTCATGGATCTGTTCCTTGACCAAATGAACTCTTTGCCTTAATTCACTCATCCGAACCGGACATTCTTGGGGTCCCTCAAGGGGTCCCACGTCATCAAAAACGTGTAAAAACACCAAGGGACAAATGATAGTGACATAGATAACAGTGGTGACTGATAAGGTGATAGCGACTGTCGGGGAGGCGAGTTGTCTCCAGATGAAGGCGGAAAAGGATTCTGAAGGCATTCTGGAGAATGAGAAGGATTCTGAAGTTATGGAAGGAGGGTTTGGACAATTGCACTTGAGAAACCAGTCACGGACCCCTGGGGTAATTAGTGTCACCACGTCAATTGGATCGGAAACTATCTCAATTGGAGGGAACATAATTGAGGATGGTTTGACACCGGAAACCAAACTTATGAGGGAATGGGGAAAGGAACAAATCAATCAATAATTGATCTAGATTTTTCACGTGAAATGACCTAGTTTTTTTACGTAAAAATGACCTAGATTTTTCACGATTTTTTCAAATTTTTTTCCCGGTTCTATTGTTGCAAAATGTGTAAACAACATTTCGGATGACAGAAAGAATTGCGAGAAGATGTGAAAAGAGAGAGAGAGAGAGACAGCGTGTTGCGTCTTCGAGATTACTGTAAAACAATGAAAATCGTTGAAATTTATTTGTTTTATCAACAAAAATTTAAAAAAAATAGAAAAAATAGAAAAAAAAACCAGAAATAAAACTTCAATGTGAACTTTATAAATTTCCAACGGCACCTGATTCTTCCAGATATTTCCAGAGTTTGTTTCCTGAAATTATTCATAATTCTTGTTCCCCAGCTTTTTAGAATTCTCTCCGGATTCCCAAGACCATCAATTTTCCTCAGTTTGGCCTAAATTTGTATGAATCATTATGAGGAAGATCTGGTTCTTTTCCTTGACCAATTGTTGCGAAATTGTAAACAACATTTCGGATGGCAAAAAGAAGATGTGAAGAGAGAGAGAGAGAGAGATGAAACCATTTATCACTCGGAACCCTTTCTCTCGTGACAACTGTTTAGTATTAGAAAAACGGCAAGGGAGGGCACTTCCACTACACTATTGTTTCTATTCGAATCCATCAAATTTCCGTTTTGTTTGAAACATTTTTCTTGTTCAAAATGGGGTTAACCGAAGAAGAATTGGCTCTGGCTGATAAGGAAAGGTAGATCTTCAAATTGTCCTTTTTCTCTTATGAGTTTTCATTCAGGAAATTGCAACTGGAAAAGTTAAGATTGGGTGACAATAAAATAGTTACAATTCTTCCACCACAGCAGTCTGCCGGTTTGGATCGGTTTGTCGGAAAAAAAAATTGTGAGAGAAAAATGTTGAATAAAATCTAATTTTAGACAGTATACACATTTAACGGAGGAAGAGACAATGAAATTTATGAAGGAAGAGCAAATGGAAAAGCAAAAAAGGTGAGTGCTTACACATAATTTGTTTTTCGTTTTTTCCAGTGGGTCTTGCAGCGAAAATAGTGCTGCGCCTTTGAAAAACAACTACTGTGGTCAAACACGGAGCTTATTCGAAACTTGCAGTAGTTTTTTAAAGGCGCAGCACAGTTTTCCGCTTTTCGCTGCGAGACCCACTGACTAAGAATCACTAAAATGTGAATTTTTCCAGACATTCAAACCAGCGGATATGGTCAAAAACATTCCCATCTTTCGACTATTTTGTATGTACTAACCGGGTATACTGTATCATTTTTTGGTTTTCAGAATATCAGAGACGAGTTGGTTAGAATACCGGTGGACAAGTTGCATTGTTTAGAGAGTATAATCAATATTAGACGTCGTTTAGACAGTATGACCGATCTGAAACACATTCTCGATAATGAAAATGTTAGTTATTATTAAAAACTTATCAATCTTCTTTAAAAAAATGTTTTAGAATTTTACTTTTGCTATGGAGCTGGTGAACAATTATATCATGATGCATATTAATTTGATGAAGTTGCAGGTATGGGTTAACACGAAAAATCTAGGTCATCACGTGAAGAATCTAGGTTATCACGTGAAGAATCTAGGTCATCACGTGCAAAATCTAGGTCATCACTTGAAAAATCTAGGTCATCACGTGAAAAATCTAGGTCATCTTTTTTTTCAGATTTCATCAAAACTCGAAGGCGATTCTGAAAAAAGTCAATATTTCAAGTCGAATTCAGAACTGCAGAAGTGAGTTTTCTTACAATAGAAAAATTTTGTAAAAATGTTGAATTTCACTTCAGATTTCTTGAAATCTGTGAAGGAACCAAGTTTCTAGGACATTTCGAGAAGTTCCGTTCTGATATTCTGGAAATTTGTCAAGATGAATTAAAAAAAGAGAAAGAAAGTCGACAGAACGCGACAGTCGAGATGAAAATCGCGGTAGTTGCTCATTTTGTTCGAGTGGAGAATTTAGTGCGAAAGTTCGGAAAGACTAGGGAAAACTGGTTGGAAATGAAGAAAAAGAATGGGAATTTGTACCGAATTCTGCCAGAAGAACGGGATTTTTACTCGGAAAACGCTCTGAAGAATTACGGAAACGTGATCGGTGAAATGAAGGTGTTAGCGGAAGAAGGAGGCCAGTTCAACAAGGAATTCGTCGAGTATTTTCTGAAAAAGATGGCATTCTCGAGTTTCTCAACACTTTGTGCCCAGTCGGTGCAATACTTTGGAGATGGTCATCCAAAATTTACCATTGGTTTGCCATACGATCGATTGGAAGAACTGATCAACTGGTCGTTTCTCACGTTCGCAACTATCCAAGTGACTTTTTTTAAAAAATCTTCTCTCGCCACGAAAGTAGGTCTCGCCACGAAAATAGTTTCTGGCTGAAATACGGCAGCACTTTCCACCTATTTTTCAAGAAAATTACATAATTTTTGGCTTTTTTGGCGATTCTTTCTAAAAACACCTCATTTTCCGGAAAAATCGGTAGGAACTGCTGGAAATTGATGAGAAATGATTCGATTCTTGTTATTTTACTCATTAAAATCAGAAAAAGTGTCAACACCTTGTCCAGAAGCCGTATTTCAGCCAAAAACCATTTTCGTGGCGAGACCCACCGAGGTGACTGGCCGCGGGACAGCAGTGCACGATATCTTGCAGCGAAAACTCCAATAATACGAGCATTTCCAGTGTTTTTCGGCTATTTTTGAATGAATTATCGCATTTTTCGCGTTTTCTAACATCAATTTTCTCGAAAACAGTCAAAAAATGAAAATCTTACTGTACTTTTCGCTGCGAGATATCGTGCGCGCCAATTCGAAATTTTCAGATGTGACAATAATAGCAAAAAGTGTATTTCAGAACAACCCAACTGCAATGAACTTTGAAATTTTCAACCATGGAATCAAATACTTTCACAATAATTGGAACTGATTTTATTTATCCAAAATAAAAATTGATAACCTCAAAAAATTTTTTAAAAAGTATTCGAGTGTCTGTTTACTTTGAATACCTTCAAATTTCTCGATATATCTTGATTTTTCTTATAAACTCAATGTTTACCAGGTTGTCATGGGTTCCGAAGAATCGCATATTTTTGAGATTCCCACCGAGGAACCTCAAAACTTTACAGAGGACGATATCAGAATTCTGATTGGCCAACTAACTTCAATTCTTCAAAAATCTGAAACTCAGAGAAAGTTATGGAACGAGAAAATGAAAGGGAAGATTCTAGACGAAAAAGTGAGTTTGCGAAAAAAAAGTTTAAAAAAATAAAATAAAATATAATAAAAATGTTTTAGGAACAAGCTTTAGCAACCACTCTGAACGTTTTCATAAAATTTATAAAAAATGAAAAAGAAGGATCTGAAAAATTACTGGAAAATATAATCACCGAGAATAACGATAATACCGGAAATTTCCAGAAAAAGCTGAATGAGCTGTACATTAAAATGTAGGTTTTTGCCCAAATTTTTTGAAAATAAAAAAGTACTTGATTTCAGAAAAACAACAGTAGATTTAGTGACAAAAAGAGTGGATTATCTAATAGCTCGTCTGGAAAATGGTATAAAAAGTGATGCTCAATTGGAAAAAGACGAGCTTTTCCGGAAAGTTTATGAAGAAATTTATAGTCCGATTCGACGGATTATGGAACAATTGGAAGCGTTGAGGAGAGTTGTGAGTGAAGTACATACCATTGTATTAAAAAAAAAATTCGCGTTCAAAATTTCCTGAAATCTTACTGTAGTTTTCGCTGCGAGATATCGTGCGCGCCAACTTGAAATTTTTGAATATGAACAATTCCCATTTCAGAACCAAGAATCGGGTCCGAACAACACTGGAACCAAGGAATGCGAAGCTATTATTAAAAATTGGGCCACTTGCAACATTCCTTTAGCCCTAGCTGATATCACTTTTTATATCAGTACTCTTATCATTGAACTACCTGATAAGTTATGGCTCACGAATCTGAAGGTGATAAGAAAGCACTCAAAAATCGATATCCGATGGTTATTGATTTTTTAGGACTTGCTAAGAGCAATTGACACTTTGAAAACAGTGGATTGGTGGTATGATTTGGTGATTGTGATAGCGGTAACTGTTCTGATAACAATGATAACAAAAAAGTTGTATTTTTCAGAATGGAGAAAAGGAAAAGATTCGTGATTTTGATGAGCAGCTCAAAAATTACAATGCTGAACTCAGAGACCTATTGCCAACATTCAAAAATCTTCTAGAACCACTATCCGGTTATGAATTTGGTATTTCGGGTTACTGTAGCTCTGTAAATTAATTTCTGAATTTTTCAGAATAATCGTGTCATGGTCATCACTCCCATGTTGCTGATCTCAATATTTTATTGTCAATTTCAAATTTTATGCTCAATTTTTCTTCGATTCAATTTTTTAGTTTTGAATTCAAAAAAAAAAAATTTCAATTTTTCAATTTCAATAAATCGTGTTTCTGAAGTTTCTACCTATTAGAAAATCTCTAAAAAAATTTCGTAACTTTTTTTTAAATTCTGAGGAAGACGATCATCGATCTGTGACGTCAAATTGATTTCTCTTATCACCGTTAACATTTTTAGAGTTAGCAATGTGACATTAGAACGATGGTCACAAACAACTTACTGATAAGAGTCATTGTCATTCTTACTTTTACTGGCGCTTTTCAGCTTTCTCTTATTCACATTTGAAATGTCTAGAATTTCCAACACGATGGAGGACTCTTCGGACGACGAGGTAGAATTTGAGTAAGTGATATCATTTTCACTGTCGCTCGCATTCGAAATTTCAAATTGGCGAGCACGAAATTTCGTAGCGAAAACTAGTTTTCAGGAAAATGGTTTCTGGCAGAAATACAGCTTCTGGACAAGGTTTTGACACATTTTTCTGATGAAAATGAGTAAGATGTGTTGAGTTCAATCATTTCAGGCCAAATTCCAGCAGTTTCCACTGATTTTTAGTGAAAATGAGGTGTTTTTGGGAAAAAGCGGCAAAATACCCAAAGATGCATGTTTTCGTACTGAAAATTGGTGGAAACTGCTGGAAATTGGTTGAAAATGATTGAAGACATGTCAATTTACCTGTTTTCATGAGAACAAGTGTCAAAACCTTGTCCAAAAGCCGTATTTCATCCAGAAATCATTTTCGTGGCAAGACCATTAAGATGACTCGCCGCGGGACGGCAATTACCGTAAAACCTCTATTAGAAGGGCGCCTCTAATAGAAGGGCACTTGGAGAAGGCTCACGGAAAATAGAAGGGCAGCCTCTAATAGAAGGGCGCCTCCAATAGAAGGGCGTCCGGGAGAAGCTGTTGAAAAATAGAAGGGCATGCCCTTCTAATAGAGGTTTTACGGTATACATACTATTATCGTTGTATCTCAAAACTTCATCTCGCATTCAAATTTTCAAATTGGCGCGCACGATTTCTCGCAACAAAAACTACAGTAATCTTAGCATTTTTCAGTGATTTTCGGCTATTTTGCAGCTTTTCCGGTAGTTTTCGTATGATGTTCTCTTGGGAAACATGAAAAAGCCAACAGTTTACTCGAAAACCGTCAAAAATCATGAAAAATTGCAGATCTTACTGTAGTTTTTGCTCCGAGAAATCGTGCGCGCCAATTTGAAAATTTGAATGCGAGATGAAGTTTTGAGATACAACGATAATAACAAGGGAAAGTTTTTAGGCCGCCAACTTGGAAAATTCTGAAAAAAATATCCAGAATGCGTCGAAAATTAGCTGAATTTAATGACGTATTCAGAATTTGGTTATCGAGTCCTCTAATCGTCTACAGCTCACTTTCAAAAATGAAAATCTTTGAAATTTCAGTGGAAAGGGGGTGTTTTCGGAGCTCCAGACAGCTGTAGACAAGCAGAGGATTCTGGAAATTCTGGAAGGAAAAAAAATATAAATAGGGAATTTTAATGTTAAAATTGGGCGGCGTTTTCTATTTTCTCGAAAAATTCGCAAATTTCAGAAACTTGCGACTAGAACAATTTGAATTTGATGGAAACGAACCAATTGAGCTTGGATTACAGCCGTGGGCCAGTCAGACAAACCTTCGGGTTTTTTCAAGGACATATCCCTTGTTCGATTATTTTGTAAGAGTATTCACTGTTTTTTATTTGATCTTGTGAATTTTTAGCGAGTTTGCAAAGAGCTGACACTTTTGAAAACGGACCCAGAAATTCCTGAGTTGGGAAGATCTAAGTTTTTAAAGACCGTTACCAATATGGAGAATATGATATTCGAAATAAACGAAAAACATAAGGAAGTTTCGAATAGCGAAAAAGTTTGTTATTGTTCATTATATCGCTGCAGCTTGCATTTCAAAATTTCGAAATTGACGTGCAAAATATCTCGCAGCGAAAACTACAGGATTTGCATGTTTTCAACTTTTTTCAAACAAATTTCTGTTGGCGAACACGAATAATTTGATAACTGGTTCGAAAACACTGTTTACAACAGTCAGAAATGCAAATCTTACTGTAACTTTTGATACGAGATATCGTGCGCACCAATTTTGAAATTTTGAATTCAGGCAGTTTTTAGATACATTAATATTACTTATAAGAATATTTTATAGGATTTTTTTTGGGATTTCGCAATTTTGATGTTTCTGGACGAGTATATTCTGGCGTATGTGACTTTGATACAGTTACAGGTAATGGGTATCATAATTAAAAATTGGGAAAAATTGGGTTGACAGGTTACAACCGGATAAACAGTCCCATAAAAAATAAGAGGTACTTTAAAAATTAAAAAGGTTCAAAAAAGAGTGAGCAATGCAAAAAAAAGAAAAACTTTGAATTAGGCCGACAAAAACAAAACAAATCAAAAATACACGGAGAAATACATACAGCAGCGGTCATAATTTAGTGACCCCTAGAAGTTTTGACCATAACATTGCTCAAAATGGTCCGTTTGAGCTCAGCTTTGGGCATGTTGTCTTTAAGGGACCTAGTAACATGCCCAAAATTTTTGGTGAAGAGACATAAAGATTCAGATGAGGGACGTCATCTGGAATTCTGAAATTTAAAAAATCAAATTGACCAAAACTTTTTTCATTTTTTCCAGAGGTTCCAAGTATTTTTAAAATGTGTCCTAGGGTCCATAGAAACACCCTACAAATTGTTGTGTCGAAAGAAAAAGCTTGAAGTTTTCTAGAATTTTTTGAAGAAAAGGACCCTATAAATGTTTGGGACCGTAACGGCGTGGGAAGTGGTCAGATAGAGTTACAAATTTTTGAGAGTACGTTTTAATGTACCCGTAATAAAGTCCATAAACAGTGGTGTTAAAATTCGAA
This sequence comes from Caenorhabditis becei, assembly GCA_900536315.3. NCBI lineage: Eukaryota > Metazoa > Nematoda > Chromadorea > Rhabditida > Rhabditidae > Caenorhabditis > Caenorhabditis becei. The sequence goes on along the minus strand of LR539714.1, from coordinate 73,510 downwards.
AGTTGATTTTTTAACTTCGAGTGATAATTTCACCAGGGGTCCTAAAGTACTGAAAACTCGAAAAATCAACTTTCGAATTTTACATATTGAAAATAAAACAAATAACTCCATTGTTTTTATGGGACCGTTTTTTCTCCGGTTGAAAATAAGATCTGTCAACCTGAACAAATTCAAAAATTTTTAAATTTTTTCAAATTAGATCATGTCAAAGCCTATACCAAACAGTATGCACTTCCAAACGGGCTCTGCCTTATTCCAGTGAGTTTCTGAAATTCGGAAAAGTCACAAATTGATTTTTTTTAAAGATTTCTCGAAAAGTGGGAAGGTACCAAGTTCTCTGAACGTTTGGAGAATTTCCGCTCCGAACAGTTGGAAACTAGCCAAGAGGAATTCGAGAAAGAGAAAACCAAACTACAGAATCCAACTATTCAAATGAAAATCGCCGTGATCGCCCATTTTGTCCAATTGGACGATTTATTGCAAAAGTTCGGAACGTCTCAGGGAAAAGTGAAGGATTCCCCGAAGGATTGCCTTGAGGATTCGCAGGAGGGTCTCTTCCAGGGTTTACCAGAAGAAAGAATGTTCTATTCGGAGAAATTGGTGAAGAATCGCGAAAAAATCATATTGCTTTTAAGAGAATTGGAATATCGTGGCGAATTTGACAGGGAGTTGATAAAGGTATCGCTGAAGAAGCTGGCATCCTACAGTTTCTCGGCGCTTTGCGTTCAAAAATACAGTCTGAGAGCCGAACTGGGTTTAAATTTCGTAAGTGATCTGTCCCAGAACACACTGGTCGGAATGTGCAACTGGGTGTTTCTCGTGCTGGTGACAATGGAGGTGAAAGAATTTTGTTTTTGAGAAAAAGCTAACAGAATGGTTTCCAGAAGAACCCAACTGTCACGGAATTTGAACTTTTCCATAACGGAATCAAGTATTTCAACAATAAATTTGACTGAATGTTTTTATTTTTGTGAACATCTCAAAACTGTAGCTGGTACTCAAAATTTCAAATTCGAGCGCACAATTGATTCAAAATAATGCAAATCTTACTGTAGTTTTCGCTGTGGGATATCGTGCGGGCTAATTTGAAAATTTGAATGCAAGATGAAGTTTTGAGATGCAACGATAAGAATAAATAATTTGCAAAACAATTTTTTTCGAAATTATTCAAGTGTCTTCTCACTTTTTATACCTTGTTGATTTTCACTTTTCTTTGTTTTTTTCTCCAAAAGTCGATAATTCATAGGTGATAATGGGCTCCGAAGAATTCCACATTGTCGAGATTCCCAACGAGGAACCTCAAAACTATACAGAATACGATACCAGAACTCTTATTTGCCAATTAATTTCGATTCTTGATCAAGCTGAAACTCAAAAAAAGTCATGGAATGACAAAATGAACGGAAAAATTCTAGACGAAAAAGTGAGTTTGCAAAAAAAATCTAAAAAATAAAATAAACTATTTTCAGGAACAAGCTTTTGCAACAGCCCTGGACGTTTTTATAAATTTTATGAAAAATGAAAAAGAAGGATCTTATGATTTACTGGAAAAAATAATTACTGAAAATAACGTCAATAGTGGAAATTTTGAGAGAAAGCTGAATGAGCTATATGATAAAATGTAGGTTATTTCCCAATCGATTCTTGTTCAAAGAAAAAGACAGAAATAATTCGATGATTGAATCGAAAAAAGTCGAAAACCTGCAAATCTTACTGTTTCATTTCGCTACAAGATATCGTAACCGCCAATTCTAGTTTTGAGATGCAATAATTTCAGAAAAAAGTCGATGGAATTAGTGAGAAAAAGAGTGGATTATCTAGTAGAAAGGCTCTCGAATGGAATAAAAAGTAATGCTCAACTGGAAAAAGACGAGTTATTCCGGAAAGTTCATGAAGAAATTTATGGTCCGATTCGAAGGATTATGGAACAATTGGAAGCGTTGAGGAGAGTCGTGAGTGAAGTTTCATTGTATTTTTTAAATCTTACTGTAGTTTTATCGTGCGCGCCAAGTTGAAATTTCTGGATATGAACTTAACAGAATTTTTCAATTTCCAGAACCAAGAATCCGGTCCGAACAACACTGGAACCAAGGAATGCGAAGCCATTATCAAAAATTGGGCCACTTTCAACATCCCTTTAGCACTTGCTGATATCACTTTTTATATCAGTACTCTTATCATTGACCTACCTGATAAAATGTGGCTCCCCAATCTCCAGGTGATAAGGAAGCACTCAAACATCGATATTCAATGATTATTGAATTTTTAGGACTTGCTAAGAGCAATAGACACTTTGAAAACAGTGGATTGGTGGTATGATTTGGTGATTGTGATAGCGGTATCAAATTTTTATCAGTAAAGAAAAAAAAATAATTTTTCAGAATGGAGAAAAGGAAAAGATTCGTGATTTTGATGACCAACTCAAGAATTACAATTCTGCACTCGGAGACTTATTGCCAACATTCAAAAATCTTTTAGAATCACTTTCCGGTTATGAATTCGGTATTTCGGGTTACTGTAGCTTTGAGAATAATTTTTTAACTTTTCAGAATAATCGTGCCATTGGATCTCTAACATAAATAAATGATTTTTTTTTGAAAATGAGCAGTTTTATTAATTTTTAAAAAATTATTGCAAAAAAAAAAATGAAATGGACACAAAAAATTTGTCACATTTTCGAAAAATCATGGAAAAAATGGGCAAAGCAGAGAAAATTGAGATAGGAAAACTGAAGATAAAATAAGAAATAAATAATTGACAATGAAATCATAAAAGTGTGGTACCTCGTGAGAAATGTGTGAAGAAAAAATCGATAAAAAAGGGGGCGGAGCGATGGAGAGTGTTTTGGACCGGAAAAATGAGGGGTTTGTACACAAAAAAAAACGAAATAAATACTGAATGGAATTTTTGGTGGTGATAAGGGGAGAGTGATAAGAGAGCTGAGCTTCAAGTGATAAAATTGTGATATTTTTGGGTAGGGAATTATGCTCTCAGAGACCTTCTGGATTTGTGGTCAGGTGTAGATTATGCTGTAATTGTTGGAGGTCATCGAGCATTGTGTCAAGGTGGTCCATATGGGCGTTGAGTTCTTCGGTGGAGTGGGAGGGCTGGAAAATAAGAAAATAGGGAAGTTTTCAAAAATTTTATAGAAAAATCTGATTTCTCAAAAAATAAATTCAAAAAAAAAAAGAAAAGTTCGAAAATTTTCGAAAAAAAAATTTCTGTCACAAAAATTCAATTTCTGAAAATATTTGGATGAAAAAAACAATCTATCTCACATTTACCAAGAAAATTGAAAACTTTGGAAAAAAACATCAATTTTTACTGAAAAAATATTTTTTAAAAAATGGTTTTTTCCTGTTTCAAAAATTTCCATTTTAGGAAAATTTTGGAATAAAAAATCGATTGATTGCGGATTGCCAATATCACCAAATTTTTTTGAATCCTTGGAAAATGAAGCCAATTTTTGAAATTGTTTTTTCTGTTTCAAAAATTCAACTTTTGGAAAAATTTGAACCAAAAATATTAGGATAGTCGAAAAAAAAGATACATTTCAAAAATTCAAATAACAAAATTAATTTTTTCAGTTTTCAGGAATTTTCAAAAAATTTCGGAATGACGAAGTTTCACCACATGTCGATGAATTTAAAAAATGTAAAATTCAAAAAATTCTGGTTTTTTTTAAATTTTTAAATTTTTCAAATTATTGAAAATTGATGAGAAAATAAAATTTCAATGAAAATTTCAAAAAAAAATCAATAATTTTGAAATTAATTTTAGCTTCATTTTTTTACAAAAAGCTTCCAAACTATAAGAAGATTGAAAAAAAAATTTCAATTTTTTTCACTGTTTCAAGTTTTCTTCGTCAAATTTTTTGAAAACCCTGACTATTCCATTCATTTTCGATTCAAAATCCAAAAAACTCACCATCATATTATTGACATTCTCTCTGCTCTTAATCGGCGTCGTCTCCCTCATTTCCATACATTCGGCCTTTTTATCCGATTCCCCTGCATCCGAAGAGGCCGAGCAAGAAGCGAACGGACTGTAGATATTGGCAACATTGACACGTGGCTGGGCAGTGGCCCGGCCCACTGGGACAAGTCTAGGGCCCGCGGCATTCGGGCCAACGATGGGCCGGACTGTGGAAGTGGAGGATGTTGCAGAGGGAGGTGGTGGGGGAGTGTGTTGGGTGAAGGATCGGAGGGCATTGACTGCAGAATTGGCCGGAGGGGTGCCACGGAGGGTACGGTAGCCGTCGATTACGGTAGGTGGACCTGATGGACAAGTTCCGACGGGAAGGGGTGGGGTGGAGGCGGAGCCAATGGCTGAGGATGAGCCGTAGGGACTTTCGAAGTCGATCTTGTGGATTGGCTGCAAAAGAAAAATTGGAATTGTAAAATTGAAATTTTTGAAATTGATGACTCTATTTTTCCTAACTTCCGGCCTAACTTCCCAAAAATGAACTAAAAATTGAGAAAAAATTGATTTTTAGAAATTTTGTGTTTCAAAAAAAAGTTGTTTTGTTCGACGCTTCTGTCACTACTGTTACCATCCTCATTGGTCAGAAAAACAAAAAAATTTTAATTAAGATCTTTTTCAAGAAAATAATCTTCTTTTTTTTAAATTGGAAAAAAAAAATTTCGGAATTTTTCTGTTTCAAAAAATAAAATTATTCGGTTCAGTTTTTTGAAAATCAGTTTGCAATTGTTGTTACACTGATAAAAACATTCTTGAAATTTTTTTTCCATGTTTCAAAATTTTGTAAAAAAAATTGTTATAATTTGAAAAATCAATTACACGAGTTTTAACTTTAAAAAAAACGATAATTACATTTTCAGAAAAAAAAAAATTAATTTCCAGTTTAAAATGTTTCTAAAAGTTCACTTTATTTATGAACACTAATTCCAAACTGTTACAAATTTTTTTGTTTCAAATAAAAAAAAAATGATTTTTTTTGATTTTAGATAAATTCTTGCTTATCAATTCCAGATTTTCAGAAAAAATTGAATCATTTCTGAAATTTTTTATGTTTCAAATTTTTCAAAAAAAAAAGTTTCTATATTCTAAAAAGTGATACGTGCACGAGTCTAAAAAAAAATGACTTTTTAAATTTTCTGTTTCAATTTTTCTAGAAATAATTTGAAGATTTGAAATGGGTAATTCCTCACGAATGCCAAAAGTATTTTCAATTTCCTTTTTCTGAAATTGTCTCACCTGATGTCTACCAGTTCCCGTGTAGACCACTTGTGGTGTCCGTTGCCTTCCTTCCAGACTCTGCGAACTCTGATGGTAACTTCTTGTCAGAGTGCCGGCGCCTGAAAAAAATCGATTAAAAAATTAGAAAAAAATTTGGTTTGTAGTTTTGTGATGCTTGAGAAAAACCAATTTTCAGTGTTAGAAAAAAAGTGAAAAGGAGTGAGAAAGCATAGGAAAATGGCAAAAAATAGCAGAAAAATTAGTGAAAAGCCAAAGGAAAAAATAGGTTATAGGAAAGAGGAAAAGCCAAAAAACAAGGAGAAAACATGCAAAAATAAGTGGAAAAAAGCCTTTTTTTTTTAAATAATTATGAAACATTTCTGGTGAGTTTTTTTTCATTGTTTTCTTTTTTAGATATCGAACGCATACGGGATTGCCAAATATTTTGAAAAAGCGAATTTTTTAAAATTTTGAAACAGAAAAAAATTCCAGAAAACAACCCAAATTCAGAATTTCAAGCTTATTTTTGGATTTTTAGGCTGGATCTGAAAATCCTAAATCTTGGGCCAAGTCTAGAAAAATCGAAACGTCCAGGCTACCTTAGAATGAACTTTTCTCAAAAATTTCGGAAATTTCTAGAATTTTTGAAACGGAAAAAAGTGAAAAAACGCTCAAATGTTCGAAAATTGATTTTTCTGAAATTTTTGAATCAGAAAAAAAAATTTTGGTATAAAAATAATGTTTCGAATGTACCGTTGGAATTAACCAATTTTACAGAAATATCCGATTTCCTGGTATTTTGAATCAGGAAAAAAAAAATCAAATTTCACAAAACTGGACAATTTTGGACGCAAAATCACAAAAAATCACTCCAAACTCCATGCCAATCACTTATAATCACTCTTATCACTCTTATCACTGCAATCACCAAACCCCTACTCGTAATCGGTTTCGCCCTTGCCACAGGTCGTTCAATCCGAACTCTCGCCGCGACCAGTGCTTCCACCGGCTCATTCTCATCTTCGTCTTCCGTTGTGACAATGGCGGAGCACATGGATTGAGCCATTGGAGTGCTCCGTTTGGAGCTGCCACGTGGAGCACGTGGAGGACGGCCAGGATCCACGTGGATGGAGCCGTAGACGGAATCTGTGATGGGTGAGAGAGCAACTTAGGGAGAGAGACGCAGAGAAACAGAGGGAAAATAGTAGGAGAACATAGGGGGAAATGAGAAAGAGGAGTTAGAGAAGCTGATTTGTATTTGATATCTAACTCTGTCAAGCATTGATAAAATTTCAGAGAATTTTGAGAAATAAAATATCAGAAACCGAGAAAAAAATTTTTTTTCCGAAAATTGATATTTTTCAAAAAATCATAAAAAATCAAATTTTTGACAAAAAATAAAAGTAAAACAACCAATCGATAGGAAATTTCCTCCTCTACAACTTTGCAGTTGACCACCTTTTGCTATCTCCACTCCTTATCAAGTTATCAATAAAATTCCAAAAGATGTCACAAGATTACTGTAACCTGGGGATTTTAGTGATAACTTGATAAGGATTGAAGATAACAAAAAGTGATCAATTGCAAAGTTGTAGAGGAGAATATTATCTATCGATTCGTTTTTCTACTTCAATTTTTTAATCATTTATTGATTTTTAATGATTTTTTGAAAAAAAGTTTATTTTCCGAAAAAAAAAATTTGTCATTTTTTTTCTATTTTTTTCTCATAATTTTTAAAGTTCTAGAGTTATTCAAAAAATGCAAACCAACCTTGTAAATGCTGATATCTCGGCGTTGGCGAGTCAATGTCCACCGCCGTCAAATGAGCCGTCGCGAGCCCATCAACCATATAATCCGATGCTCCAGCTCTCATGTGACTTCCAGTTCCATTGATCCACAAATCATTCGGTGGACCACCAGGAGCAGCTCCACTGCTCGTTTTTTTGCCACTCTGATACCCATTCTTCCTTCCAGATCCTCCAGATTTCTTAACACAACACATGATGATAAGGATTAGTGTTAAGATAAGGATAAGGGCGAAAGCGGCGAGAAGAGCCAGGTAGAGGGGGTTGGATTGGAGAAGGGATTGGAGTTGATCAATCAGTGATATGGTATCACCAGTAGAAGCGGATCCATGGCCCCGTGGACGATCACGGCCTGATAGGATGGCCCCGCCGGATGGGGTGTAGCCGACGACAGAGGAGAATGGTCCGTGGCCTGGAAAAAATATTTGAATTTTGAAAAATCGTAAAAAATCAATAATCAATCAAAAAATGTATGTAAAAAAACGAATCGATAGGAAATTGTCTGCTCTACAACTTTGCAGTTGATTACTTTTTGCTATCTTCACTCCTTATAATGTTATCACAGAAATCCCAAAATGTCTCCAGGTTTCTGTAATCTTGTGACATCGTTTTGGGAATTTAGTGATAACTTGATAAGGAGTAGAGATAGCAAAAAGTGATCAACTGTAAAGTTGTAGAGGAGACAATTATCTATAAATTAGTATTTTAATTTCATTTTTTTGATATAATTTTGATTTTTTATGATTTTTTGAAAAAATAAAATATTCAAAAAAACATTTGTTTTAAAAAATCGTAAAAAATCAAAAATCGATTCAAAATTTGAAGTAAAAAAAACGGATCGATAGGAAATTTTCTGCTCTACAACTTTGCAATTGATTACTTTTTTCTATCTTCACTCCTTATCAAGTTATCACTAAAATCCCAAAGTGACTCCGAACTACAGTAATCTTGCGACATCGTTTTGAGACTTTAGTGATAACTTGATAAGGATTAAAGATAGCAAAAAATGATCAATTGCAAAGTTGCAGAACAGATAATTTCCTATCGATTGACGTTTTTACTTTAATTCGTTGATCAACTATTGATTTTTTAAGATTTTTTGAAAAAAATAAAATGTTTCGAAAAAAAAAAAATTGTTTCAGTTTCAAAAAATCGTAAAAAATCAATAATCAATCACAAATTGGTGTGAAAAGGCCAATTGATAGATAATTTTTTTTCTCTACAACTTTGCAATTGACTACTTTTTGCTATCTCTGCTGCTCATCAAGTTATCACTAAAATCCCAGAACTATGTCGCAAGATTACTGTAACCTGGAGTCACTTTGGGATTTTACTGATAACTTGATAAGGAGTAAAGATAACAAAAATGATAAATTGCAAAACTGTAGAGGAGAAAATTATCTATAAATTCGTATTTTAACTTCAATTTCTTGAAAAAAACCCTCACCTTTCTCATTCCTCGCTTGAATCTTGAAAAAGTAGTTCGCTTTCGGGAGCAAATTGCTGACTTGATGCGACAACTTATCACCAGCCACATAATTGATAGTCCAATCCTTATCAGCAAGTGATGATCGATCAGTGTAGAACACCAAGTACTCCTCGATCTCTCCATTCGAATATTTGGGTGGTTGCCAGTGAAGTGATGCTGAATGCGGGTCTCCAGATTCCGCAGGAAGTACCGTAAGATCCCGAGGAGCCGATGAAGGGGGAGCTGATGATGTCCGATTCCGAGTGGCCATTGACCAAGTGCTAAGTTGTCCATTTGAAGCAACAGCTCTCACCGCAAATTCATATTCCGTCGCTGGCCGGAGCCCTTCAATTGTAGCCCATGTCTCCGTAGAATTCACATATCGATGTTGGTTTCCATCGACAGCAGTGGAATATCTCACGGTATACTGGGTATTAAAGGCGGATTCGTCGGATTCAGTCCACACAACTCTTATAGAAGTCGCTGAAATGGCTTCTGCTCTCAGACCAACAGGGGTGGATTCAGAAGATCCGATCGCCGAGTCATCTGAATCCGAATCGGAGTCCTCGCTGAATTGAGGAACACTTCGGGAAAGTGTCCGGACTGTTTCATAGATCGGAAAGCCACTTCCCAAGTTGTTGAAAGCCCTTAGGGAGATGACATAGTCACGTTCCGAATGAAGACGTGGAATCTTGTATTGCGTCGTTGAAGCAGAGACCCGGGCGGTTTCAGTGTCCGGGACAGAGAGTCCCCAGCCGATTTGATAGCCACGGACTAGATTCTGCTCATCGGCTGGTGGAAGCCATGAAACTAGAATGTAGTCGATTCCGGCATGGGGACGGATCTCTCGGGGAGCTCCTAGGGTCCGCTCTTCCTTATCTTGGCCAGGAGTGTCGACAGCGATCCAATCGGAGAAGGGGCCCGTGCCGTTCTGGAAAAAAATTCAATTTGAAAAAATTGAAAAAAAAATGAAAAATACATAAATTGAGCACCTTTCTGGAATACTATTGATTGAAATTCAGAATTGATTTTTGATAATTTTTTGAAACTGCGGAAATTTGATTGATTTTTTTTTGTTGAAAATTTCAAGTTTTGACTAGAACAAATTATTATTTTTTTATTTTTTATTTTTTGAATTTAGAATTGATAATCTCAAAAAAAAATAGAATTAATCAAAATTTACCAAGAGAATTATTTTTTTTTTAGAAAAAATTTTTTTTATGAGTTGTATTCATTATGGAAGGCACTAATGATAAAAATGAATTTCCAATTTTTCCCAATTTTTTGAAACTGATTTTTTTTTTCAATTTTTCAATTTGCCGAATTTTTATAATAAACTGGGCTAGTTTTGAGCATACATTAACAAAATCTCAATACTTGGAAAAAATAAAAAATTTCAAAAAAAAAGTTGAAACAGTAAAATTTTTTTTTTTGAAAAATGAGATTTTACAGAAAATTGATCGAACTTTTCAATTTTTTGTTTCCATGAAAAATGGGAAAATGTTTTGTCAGTGGGTCTCGCAGCGAAAAGCTGAAAAACCGTTGTGCGTCTTTTAAAAAAATTACGGTGGGCACCCGCGAAGCTTGAAATACCGTAGTATTTTTAAGACACGTTATTCGTAAATGGTCTAAAAGCCAGTTCACAGGAGCCGAAAGTATTTTTGATTCGTCTGATATTTTGCATAGGGATACTATGGGGGACCCTAAGTCCAAAAACACAATTTTTGGATTTTTTGCTCACCGGCTCGCGGAGCCCCGGAGCAAAAACGGGCTCACAAAAAAGTTGTCCAATAAATCTGAAATTTATTTCCCGGGGGTTTTTTGGGCCGTAGAGTACGAAAACAACAATGAAAAGTTCTGAAAAATATTTTGAAAAATAGTCATAGTGCAAAAAAGTCGAAATTTTTCAGTTTTTTTGACCTCCTGAAAACTTTTACACTGAGGTATTTGGGTTCTCTTCAGTTTTGAGTAACACGACCCTAGATACATAACATATCAAAAAATCTCGAAAAATAAAGGTCATATTATCGTTGCAACTCAAAAGTTCATCGGGTAGATTTACGGAGTTGCGGGTCTCGCCACGCGCGAAAGCAAAACGTGCTGCGCCTTTAAAGTACGGTAGTTGCGCAATTTGTCTTTTTCCACTATTTTTCCTCATTTTCCTCGGGTTTTCTACCGATTTTCGCATTTTTTACACAAAAAATACTCTTTTTGTGCTTTTTTTGATGTAAAACTAGCGAAAATCGGTTGAAAAACCGAGAAAAATGAGGAAAAATAGTGGAAAAAGACAAATTGCGCAACTACCGTACTTTAAAGGCGCAGCACGTTTTGCTTTCGCGCGTGGCGAGACCCGCAACTCCGTAAATCTACCCGATGAACTTTTGAGTTGCAACGATAATACCTTTGACGATTTTTCGCCATTTATGAAATTTTAGTACTGGAGCCGACCTATTTTCGGCCGTAGTGAAAAATTTTGTACTCAGCTATTTCAAACGGACATTTTATTCGTAATCTACGCCTCAAAATACGTCGGATTAGTTTATAAAATCAAAAATTGAGGGGGCCTCACTGGACCAAAAATCGATGTGAAAGTTGAAAAAAGTGGTGATCACATTTTGATTTTTTTCTGGAAAATTCACAACTGAACCAATACCAGTTTGTATTTTTATTTGGTAACTGGGACACATACCCATTTATTAAACTTAACTCCCAGACTCTTAAAAAATATTTCGAATTTTTATAATTTTCTGAACTTTTTTAACACTATTTTCAAAATGGCTCCATGTATAGGGATACGTTCAAAAAATGGGTCAAAAATCGAAAATTCAGAAAAATTCCAAATATTGTTTTTAGCTCTTATCCAACCTAATTATGGTATTTGGACACACTTTGAGCTAATTTGGAAACTTTTCCAAATTTTGACTTTTTCACAACGTACCCCTATACGTGGTGTCGAGTGAAAACTCGAAAATTTCAAACATTTTTGAAAAATGTCAGAACATGTTTTTTGTACATTTTATGGTCAAAAGTAACTGAAGAACTTCAATTTTTATTTTTCCGATTTAAAAAAATTTCAGAAATTTTGTGACCATGTATCCCTGTGAGAAAAGTGAGGTCGAAAAAGTTCAAAAAATCGAAAAAATTCGGAAAATTTTTTTAGAGACTAGTGATTAGGGGGAACTGATAGGTACATGTCCCAGTTACCAAACCACGATAAGACCCAAAAATAGTTCAGTTGAGACAGTACCCGAAAATGACCAAAATGTGAAGACAACTTTCATAAAAATTTTTTGACGAAATTTTCGATTTTTAAAAATCAGGGAATAGTGCGGTTCGACGTGTTTTTGATCGTAGATTACGAGAAAAATATTGGTATAAGAAAGTTCAGTACAAAATTTTTCACTATGGCTGAAAACAAGCCGGTTCCAGTACTAAAATTTCATAAATGGCGAAAAATCGTCAAAGGTATGACCTTTATTTTTTGAGATTTTTTGATATGTTATGTATCTAGGGTCGTGTTACTCAAAACTGAAGAGAACCCAAATACCTCAGTGTAAAAGTTTTCAGGAGGTCAAAAAAACTGAAAAATTTCGACTTTTTTGCACTGTGACTATTTTTTAGAATTTTTTTCAGAACTTTTCATTGTTGTTTTCGTACTCAACGGCCCAAAAAACCACCGGGGAAAAAGTTTCAGATTTATTGGACAACTTTTTTGTGAGCCCGTTTTTGCTCCGGGGCTCCGCGAGCCGGTGAGCAAAAAATCCAAAAGTTGTATTTTTGGACTTAGGGTCCCCCATAGTATCCCTATGCAAAATATCAGCCCGATTAAAAATACTTTCGGCAACTGTGAATTGGCCTAGTGGCCATTGTTGAGTAATTACAAATAACGTGTCTTAAAGGCGCAGCACGATTTTTCCGCTTTTCGCTGCGAGACCCATTACGAATTTCCAGTAAAAAATTATAGGAAAATTGGAAATTAATTTTTTTCTAGAAGCCAAAATAAAATTTTCGTTGCGAGACCCATTGACAAAAAATCACGATTTTCCCAAATCCAAGGAAAAAACAATATTTATCGCTGTATAAAAATTCCAGAAAAGTCCTTTTTTTCTTGCATTTTTGTAAATATTTGAAGTTCATAATTCAGAAAAAAAAATTTTCCAAATTTCTTTTAAAAACTGAAACTCACATGATTAACCACAGCCATCCTGACCAAATACTGTGTATTCGGTTCCAGATTCCCCATGGTATAGTCCCTGGCAGTCGCATCAATGACCAGTGTGTTCCCCTTGGCCCCTCTTGCCTTCGTCTTGTACTTCAACCTGTATCCCGTAATCTCCCCATTCACACTCTCCTGCTCGGGCTCATCCCAACTGACTCGGATGCTCGTCGAGCTGTCCGCTTCTCCCTGGATGTTGCTCGGCGGAGCAGCTGGCTCATCGGATTGGGTTCTGACTCGGACGGTGTCACTGGAAAGGCCTGAGCCATTGGCACCTTCGGCTTCGATTCGGATCTGGTAACCCGTGTATTTGTCCATTCCGTGAAGGGTGTACTGGGTGGTGGAGGTCTGGAAAATGGGAATTATACCAAAACAGAAGACTCATTGATCAAAAATTCTATTTAAAAATTTTGAAAAAATTCTGAAACAGAAAATAATTTTTCTGAATTTTCAAAAAAACATTTTATTTTTTAATTTTGAATTTTTGCCATTTTATCACAAACAAACCGAAGCCATATTGAACCAATTTTTCACAACTAATTGCTGAAAAAAAAATTTTTTTTGAAGCAGATACATATTTTTTCCTAATTTTGAAAACTGGGATTTTAGAAAAATTTCCCCTTTTTTTGTTGAAAATTATTGATTTTTCTGGAAAACCAACGAGAGGAATGTCTAAACTTTTTTACACGAAAAATTTCTAAAATTTTGAGACCAATTTTTTTTTGAAATTTCGGTTTTTTGCGGTTTTTGAAAAATATTAGAATAAAATACGGTTATGTATCAGTTAGAAAATCTTTGGAAAATTGAAAAAAAAAGTTGAAACCGAAAAAAAAATTTTTTTTTTGAAAATTTGAAAAATTAGTTGTACACTTTTATTCAAAATTTCCAAAATCGTGAAATTTTTTGAAATATTAAATTTTTAATATAAGTGCATTACTATTAAACGGATCGGAATTGTCAAATCTATTTTTGTTAAATTTTTGAAAAAGTTTTGAAACAGTGAAAAAAAATGTAATTTTCAAATTTTTTTCCAATTTCCCATTCAATTTCGTCCTATTTTTTCAAAAAAAAAACCTACCGTAATCAACGTCTCCTTCTCATTCTTTTCCAATGGATCATGTGAGTAGAATATCTTGTACCGAAGGGCCGGTTGTCCACCAGCCGGTGGGTTCCATCGGATATCAATGGTTTCCGGACCAGTGGCTGAAGCTGTCAATTGGGCCACTTTTCCAGGAACGGCTTCTGAAACAAAAAATCAATAAAATTCACTATTTACAGTAGCAATATCAATATTTCAATACTTCAAAGTTTTGATTTTAAAAAAAATGTTGAAACAGGAAAGTACACTTACGTTCTTTATTAGTGGTCACTTTCAGCGAATCACTGAATTTTCCCATTCCTGCTTCATTCTCAGCTGTAACTCTTATCAGGTACATTGTCGATGGCTGCAGGGATGTTAGGACTGCAGAAGTAGTCGACGAGTTGATCATTCGTTCACTGGAACAATTATTAGAGTTTCAGGAATTTTTTTAATTTATTTTTGAAAGTTTGAAGACTTGATACATCGGTTTTATTGAAAAAAAAATCATTTTTAAAAAATCAATATTGAAATGAATTTTTTTTAAATTTTGACATTTTTCCAGTTTTTCTCAAAATTTATTTTTCAATTGTTGATTTTGGACACTCAACATTAATCTTTCTTTCATTCCCAAAAAATTAAAATTTTTTTTGAAACTTCAATTTTTTTCTTTTTTTTTGCAATTTTACTATTTCTTATTTTTAAATTTTAAATTTTTTTAAAATTTTTTTTTCAAAACCCACCGATCAATAGAATTATCCTTGTAGAACACATGATATCTCATAATATTTCCATTTCTCAAAACCGGTGGATCCCATTCGACATTAATAAATCTAGCTCCGACGGAAGTGGAACGAAGGCCAAGAGGGGCTGAAGCAGTCTTCGGGACACCGGAAGAGGCGGCGACTGAGGAAGAATCTGGAAAAAATGGGAAAATTAGGAAAAAATGATTGAAAAAATGGGAAAAAATAGGGGATGGTTAGTGGTAAATCAAAAAAAAATCAATAAAATCAATAGAATAAAGTCCAATTTTTTAAATTTTTTTTCTGAAAAAAAAAACCAAAATCCAAAAAAATTGAGAATTCTGATATTTTGATGAATTGATAAAATAAAAAAAAACAGAGATTCCAGGATTTTTGAAAATTTTGGAACGGAAAAAAAATTTAATTTGCACTCAGAATTTCAAATTGGCGCGTAGGATATCTCGCAGCGAAAACTACAGTAAGATTTTCATTTTTCAGTGATTACTGTAGTTTTCGCTGCGAGATCGTGCACGCCAATTTGAAATTTTGAAATGCAATTTTTTCGAATTTTTGAAAAGAAAAAAAACTCCAACAAAATTGAAATTTTCAAAAAAAAAAATCAGATTTTGCAAAAATTTTAAAGCTGAAAAAATTTTTGAAAAAAAATTCGCAAAATTATTAGAAAATTCAATTTTTCAAAAAATCATTTTTAAAAAATTGAAACAGATAATATTTCGAAAATTTTAAATTGTTTAGCGAAAATAACATTAACTATCAAGTGTCAATTCAATAAATTCAAAAAATTCTGAAAATTTTGAAACTGAAAAAAAAAAATTTTTTCCAAATTTTTTTTCCACTTCAAAACCACCTCAAACCCTCTTCATAGTTAGCCAGAACACTCAAGATTCACCCAAAATTCAAAAAACCAATTCAATTTTCAAAAATTCACCATCCGACAACTGTCGATTCCCCTTCTCTCTAGCGTTGACTAGTCCACGTGCCGCCAGAAATGTGGGTCCTAGACCCAATCAGGTGATAAAAAAATGATAAGAAAACTGATAACACATACCTGGAGCATCAACGAGTAATTGAGCACTGGCCTGCTCATTTCCAACGTCATTTTCGGCGATGCACTGGTAGACGGCTTGGTCGGCACGGACGACTCCAAGGATTCGGAGTCTGCAAAATATATTGATTGATTACATTATCTGTTCAAGAAGATTCAAGAGGATTCAGAAGATGAGTCTAGGATTCAGAAGATGAGTCTAGGATTCAGAAGATGTGTCTAGGATTCAGAAAAAGAGTCTAGGATTCTGGGATTCAGAAGTACCAACCTATTCGGCTCAATGACAAAGTACTCGCTCGGAATGATCATCTCTCCGTTCTTGAACCAATTCAGCTTTGCTTCAGGTCTCGCAGCTGCTGCTCCACACTCCAACTCCACATCAGCAGTCTCCACGGCCACCTTTGTCACTGGAAGTGTCGTGATCCTCGGCGGAGCACGTACTTCCACAAGAACAGCTCTATCGATCGAATCGTCATTGTTGGATGCTCGACACGTGTACAGTCCAGTGTCTTCAATTGAAGCTTTCGAGACCAGAATTGAAGAAACTCCGATTCTCCGGACTCTAACTCCATCCACAATGATTTGTCGAGAGTCTTTGAGCCATCGGACTTGTGGACGGATTCTGGAGGCGACGAGACATTCCAGAAGGAATTCATCGCCTTGTTCGACGACTTGGAGGCGGGGAGTTGTGATGAACGTCAGTTCGTTTGAGACATCACCTGGAACATTGTTTGGTGAGTTTGAAAATTCTAGAAATTTCGCAGATTATTGATTTTTCAGAGCCCCAAAAAATAAATTTTGGAATTTTTTTTTCAGTTTCAAAACATTAAAAAAATTTTTTTTGAGAAATTTTGTCAATTGTGGTGGTTGAAAATCAAATTTTCTAAAATTTCCAGAAAAAAATTATTTTCAAAAATTCTACATTTTGTGAAAAAAAAAGATTTTTGAATACTTTCAATTTTTTCAATTTTCAAATTTTCAGAAAATCTGCAGAATATTGATTTTCCAAAGTCACAAAAAATGAGTGTTGAAAAATTTTTTTTCAGTTTCAAAAATTTTTTAAATTTTTTTAAAAAAGAAATTTTGTCAATTAGTACTCAATTGAAGTATAATTTTTCCAAAAATTTCCAGAAATCTTTCTGGAAATAAAAATTTTGGGAATTTTTCAAAATTTCAAAATTGTTTTTTTAAAAACGACTCTACAAGCACGATCAAGGTTATGAAAGACATTTTTCGAAAATTAAATTTTCGAAACTGTAAAATTTTTTTTCATTTTTTTCAATTTCAAGATACTGTGTCAATGTTATTGAAATTTTTCAAATCCTAAAAAAAATTGAAAAAAATTTTTAGAAAAAAAAATTTTCAGATTCAAAAATTTTCCAAAACTTTCAAAAATAGCTAAAAATTTCACGGCCAGTACGCATTTCTACAATTTTTTCCAACTACTAAAAAAAAATCAAAACTTTGAAAAAAAATGTCAAAAAAATTCTGTTTCAAAAAAATTTCAAAAATCTGATTGAAACTTTGTTCCGCTAATGGGACTGTTGGTTTCTCTAGAATTTTAATTTCAATTTTACTCTTTTTTCCTTCCAATTCCACACTACTTCTGCTCATTTTTCCCTTTTTTCTCCCTCATTTTTCAATAAATTCTAATAATCGCTTTCTCACCAGTAGTAACACTCAATCTAGCCGTCTGACTGCTTCTCCTCTTCCCAGCTCCTTCTACCGTACACCGATAAGTTCCCTCATGTCTCGACTGTGTTGAACTGATCTCCAAAGTGTTCGAAACTGCCAAAATGTGGTATTCGCCTGCAAAAAAAAAGAACATAAATGGGTCATTAAAAGATGGGAATTGGGTCATTATGGGGGGCTTCTTTCGGGAAGAAAATGACCATGTTCCGGCTCATTGGGCCGTCTTTTTTTTGGAATGAAAAGGAGAGTTTGTATAGTTTTTATGAGGGAATGAATATGTTTTTGGAAAATTCTGAAAATTCCAAAAATCCAAAAAAACTTTACTGTTTCTGAAAAATAGTAATTTTTCTTCAAAAAATTAAAAAATTGTTTCCGCTTGCAACTGCACGTCGATTTTTCAAAACTTTTAGAATTTTCAAAAAAAAATTTGAATTTCTTGGAATTTAAAAAAATTGAAATATTGTACTGTTTCTAAAAATTTTCTAAAAAATTTTCTAAAAAAAATTGAAAAATCGTTATGAACACAAAATATGTCTTCAAATTTTTCCAAATTTTTTTTTAATTTCTTGAACTTTCAAAAAATCTGAGAAAAATCTTTTTTAAAAATTTACTGTTTCCAAGAAATTTGAAAGAAATATGGAAAAATAGGAAAAATCATTAGAAAAACTCTGAAGTTTTGAAAAAAACTTGAGATCTCAAAAAAATTGAAAAAAGACTTTCAAAAAATTTCAGTTTCAAAAAATCATCAAAAAATAATTTCTCAATTTTTCAATAATTGGTGTTGCGTCTCTGTATTCTCACTTTTCCCGATTTTTTCTACTAATTTTCTTGAATTTCAACCCCTTTTCTCAGAAAATTCAAAAAAAAAAAAAGAAAAAAACCTTTTTTTCCCAACCCCAATTTGTCATCAATTTAGTGACCACTACCATCAAATCAAGTAAAACTTTCAATTGTTTTCCTATTTATTTCTTTGTCCTAAACTTTTTTTCCAAATTGAAAATTGAGTGGTCAATTTCCCAAGGGAGAGGTCTGGTTTTTTGGAGGAAAAGAGATTTTTTAGGAGAACTAGAATTGACTTGGTAACTATTTTGTGATTTCAACGTTCCAATTAGGAAAAGTTTGAAACCGGGAATTTTTTTTGAACAATTGCCTTCCATTACTGAATTTTCCAAAAATCAAAAAATTTTCACATTTTGAAACAGTAAAACAAAACAAATTTGGATCTGAATAATGAAAATAATAATTTTTTCAATACCTTTTTCTGCTCAGAATAGTTGGAAAATTTAGAATAAATTAATGAGGAAATTTTGGAACAGCAAAAAAAAAATTTTTTTTCAAAATTATTCCAAAGCCGATATTAACAATATTTACTTCCCATTTTTATAACCTTTTGTTTTTTTTTGAAAAATAAAAAAACCTACCACCATTGGAAATTTGCTGATCATTGTGGAGCCAGATGACAGATGGAGTGGGCTTGGAGTTCTGGAAAAAATAAATTTTAACAAATAAAATAAAGATTCATGTTTCAAAAAAATTTAAAATAAAAATTGGAATTTTTTGAATCAATTAGAGCGGGGTTTTAACTGAAAAAAATTTAAAATTTGAAAAAAAAAACTCACAATAAGACAATGAAAAGCTGTTGGTTGGCCTTTAGCGACTGTTCGATCGATTGGTTGGAGGTCGAATCTGTTAAAAAAATAATAATTTTTTTTAGAAATTTGAAAAAATTTGAAAAATGGAATATGTTTAGAGAATTAGCCAAAACATTGAATATCAAATTCCAAAAAAATTTTTTTAAAAATTGAAACCCAAAAAAAAATTTTTTTTTCTCAATTGGATTTTTTTTCGATTTCTACCAGAGGCTTGTCAATATTTCAGTCTCATTTTTCCAGAATTTGCAAAATTTTTGAAACAGAAAAAAAAATACTTCAATTCCACTGATAGTAAAAAATCGTAAACGCTAATGAAAAAAATCACTTTTCGAAATTTTCAAAAAGTTTTTGAAACAAGAAAAAAAATTGAACGCTTACTTTGCCAAATCCTCAATCCTGAGCACTGCTTTTCTGCTCAAAAACGTCCAAGTATCCATATTCTGTTCGTTTTTCGTGGTGACATGTACAGCACACTGATAAGTGCCTTCTTCGCCTCCACTGGCTGATTCGATCCAAAGGGAACCGTTTGACATGATTTTTCTGGAAAAAAAGAGGGATTTTATTGATTTATTGATTTTTCAGATTGGAAATGGGAATTTGAAAAAAATAAAAGGCACATAGATTCAACTTCCTATTATTGATTTGAAAATTTGAATATTAGTTGGAAATTTCTAGAAACTGAAAACTTTTTTTTTTTTATTTTTAGAAAAATGAAAAATTGATTTTCAATTTCCAAAAAAAATTAGAAAATCAAAAATTTTGCAAATTATTTTTCAAAATAAAAAAAAACCATATTTCATTGTTTACTTTGAAAAATTTGTAGAAAATTTTTGAAAATTCAGAAAAAAATTGAAAATTGAAAAAAAAATTTTTTTTTTGGTTTCAAAAAAAATTTCAAAATTCAAAAATTTCCCATAATTCCACAAAATATCCAGTTAGCTCCGGTGGCTTGAATTCACCATGTACCAAATCTTCATCACGTCTTATCACTGATAAAAACTGAAAAACTGCATCAGCAATCAAAAAATGACCACTAAAACCAATTTTACTGATTGTGACAAAAAAACTAAATTCCCAGTTTCAAAAATTTCTTGTTAAAAAATCTTATTTTATCACTCAATTGTCTCCTAAATTTTTAAATTTTTTTCAGTTTCAAAAATTTCAAAAAATTTTAACAAAAATCCAGTTAACCTCACTAGTCGTTTTTTTTGTTCCTCAATTTTGATCACCTTTAATTATTTCAAAAACCCTCTTTTTTACACAATTTTCTACAAAAACTTTTTTCAGTTTCAAAAATTTCCCAAAATTCTACAAAAATCCAGTTAACTCCAGTCGATCGATTTTTTTCGTACAATTAACCATCAATTTTTTAATTTTTGAAATCACCCCTTAAATTTCAAAAACCCCTCTCAATTCCCAAATGTTTATCCTTCCCCTCTCATCTTTTTGCCCATTTCTCCCATCATTCTGACCATATGTTCCGTCCGAAGAGTACATTCAAACACAGACGGGCTGTGGGTGCTCCGCGAGCAGCAAAAGTGTTCAATTGACAGATGGTGGTCACTTGGAAAATGTGTCTTGCTATGAATAACTACTGGGATCTTGGAGAAAGCTAGGTCATCATGGAGAGATGGATTTCGCAATAATAATTATTATTAGCATGACCTAAACCACTTATAGGGTCCCCGTAGTGTCCTTACGGGTCCCGAGAGCTCAGGTGTCATAGAAAAGCTTATTAGAGCTCTTGAGCAAGGTAAATTGGGTCAAAATTAATTGGATTTTCAACAAAAAAAAAAATTGAATTTTTTAAAAATAAGGAAATGGGAAATTGAAAAAAAAAATTTTTTTCAGTTTCAAAATGTTTTTTTTCTCATTTAGGATTTTTGATAAACATTATCAAAACTAGTCATTCACCAGATCCCATTTTTCCAGAAAAAAAATTACAAAAAGCTCAAATATTTGAAATTATAAAAAAATCATCAAACAATTTTTTTTCCAGTTTCAAAAATTATTTTTAAAAATATTTTTTCATACGTTATTATTTATGCTATTATTTATGCTACTACAGAACAAATTGAAAATTTTTTTAAAATTAATTTTCAGTGTTCTAAAAATATAAAATTCATCAAAAATTTGTTTTCAGTTTCAAAAATCATTTTTAAAAATATTTTCAATACATTATGTATTTATGCTGCAATACAGAAAAAAAAACTTGAAAATTTTCAAAAAAATTTTTTTTTCAATTTTCAGGGTTCTAAAATAATAAAATTAATCTAAATTTCGTATCAAAAACTTTAACGATCCTGAAAATTATTGGATTCCCAAAAATTTCAAGAATCTTAAAATTCAAAAATTCAGACTAAAATTTTTTCAAAAATTTTTTTAAAAATCAGAAAAAATTTCCAAACTTCAAAATCCTATTATTTCAAATTCCCAAATTCGAAAATCTCTTTTAAAAAATCCCTAAATCCTAAAAATCAATTTTTCGAAATTTTCAAATTCTGATAAATTGATAAACTTTGGAAAATCCGACTAACGTAAGGCGAACGAACGAATAAAAAATTCAAGAATTTCAGGATTTTTGAAATATTTTGAAACAGTAAAAAATTTTAATTTGCACTCAAAATTTCGAAATTCTCGCGCACGATATCTCGAAGCGAAAACTACAGTAACCATTGCATTTTTCGAGCTTACTGTAATTTTCGCTGCAAGATATCCCGTGGTCCCTCGTTGAAAAAGGCCTATTTGAGACTATTTTAGGTCAATTTAGGCCAATTTTAGACCATTTCAGCCTCTTCTGGCTCATTTTTCACCATTTTTGACCGACTTTTCATGAAAAATCCTCATTTTTTGGCTAAATCAAGCCATTTCTCACTCAATTCCCTTAAAACCAAAAACTGTACTTTCCGCTGCAAGATATCTTGGTCCCTCCATTTCCGTTCCCCTCCTTCCAAAACCCACAAATAAAACAGTTCTCCCATTGTCTGGACCGGTTCTTCAATGTCATTTGCATGGGCCCCCACTAAGAGCCTTGAAACCTGTCAATCACTTGTCACTCGTTTCGATCTCCCCACCCGATACCATTTTTGTCCCCAAAAAGTGATTAATTGAAAACAGGACCCCTATAGGCTTCCAATGGTTCCAATTACTCCAATAATTGTCGGAAAGAGACTTCTTGACATAACAAAAGGGGTATACATGACAAATGTCTCCGGAAAACCGCCAGTGGTCCCGTAAAAGTATCGAATTACCCCTAGAGGGATTAGAGACATGTCAATTCTACAAGACATGTAAAACACGTAATTAGGTTCTAAAAAATCAGAAAAGGGGGAAATTTAATCAAAAATGACCAGAAAATGGTAATTTTTCGTGAAAATTGGGTCAAAAATGCGGAAAATTGACAAAAATTGACCAAAAATTGTCCTGATTGGCCTAAATTACACAAAAAATCACAAAAGTGGCCAGAATTGGCCCACATGGACTAAATTGACTGAAAAAATCAGTAATCGAAAAAAAGTACCAAATTTGACCAAAAACTACCGAAATCGACCTAAAATGAGGGAAAAATGCTGAAGTTGGCCTAAATTACACAAAAAGTCCCAAATTTGACCTAAATTGGAAAAATTGGGTCAGAAATGACCCAAATCTATCAAACCTCTAAAAAATTCCCCAGAAACATCCTAAGTTTACCAAAAACCACCAAAATTAGCCTAATGTTACATAAATGATACAAATTGGTCGAAAGTAACCGAAAATGCTCGAAAATGAACAGAAATTGCCAGAAAAGTGCCTAAAATTTGCGAAAAATGGGCCAAAATCACCAAAGTGGCCTCAATTGGCCTCCAATGCTCCATAATGACCTAGATTGGTCAAAAGTAACCTAGCTTAGCCTAAATTTGCCTGGAAAAGGACTAAAAATTACCTAAATTGACCCAAAATTAGACTAAAGTGGTCTAAGGAAATAGCCTAAATCAGCCCAAAATTTACCTGAAGTCCCCTGAAATGAATATTTCTAAAATTCCCTTCAAAACCCCTCATTTTTTGTTATGAAATCCTTATTTTCCTTTTTTTCCGCTGTTTTCATGAAAAACACGTTTTTTCCTCTTATGAAATCCCTCATTTCCTTCACTTTTTCCCCCAAGTTATTTCTTCTAATAGTTGCGAAATTTCCCCATTGCAACAATGGCTTTTATGTCTTTTCTCTATGCACATATGCATGAATAACCAAACAATTCTCTCTCAGTGGCCCAGTGGTCCTTCCCGTGTAAAAGACATGTAAAGTCATTCAGAAGTGGGGAAGGGAAGGAGAAGGGATTAGAAGAAGTGTACACATTTCATGTCATTTGCATATGCGCCGAACTTCACAAGAAAGGGACCCCTAGGGCCATAGGGGTCCCAATGAGTTTCTGAGGGGAAATGGAGCAAATATTGGGTTGATGGAGGAATTTCAAAAGGAAAAGGGCATTTCAGGCCAATTTTGGGGCTTTTTAGGCTGTTTAGGCCTGTTTTTGGCCATTTTAGGCAAAATTAGCCATTTTTAGCTCATTTTTCACCATTTTCAACCAGATTTTCATGAAAATCCTCAATTCTCTATCATTTTTTGCCATTTCTCACCCAATTCTCCCCTTTTCCCCCATTCTCTCTCCTAATCCGTGTCACTGTCACCATCTGTATGACACCGCCTCAGGGGGTCTAATCTAGGTGTCATAATGACGCATAATTGTAGAGAAACGGGTCGGATTTTCTTTTTCTTTAGTCATGTGGGAATTGGAGAGAATATGGTTGCTATACGAGGGAATTATGGGAAAAGGGGGAAAAATTGATGAAAAAAATTTTTTTTTCTATTTTTTAAAATTTTTAAAAATTTTTATCAGATTTTGGATAATCTTAGAAAGTTTTAGGTTGTTTGAGAATTATGGGAAAATTGAGAAAATCAAGAAAAAATTATGAAAAGGGGGAAAAATTGACTATTTTTCATGAAAACTGGGTGAAAATTTATGAAAAAATATTTTTTTAATTTTTTAAATTTTTTCTTAAATTTTTTAAAATTTCAGAAGGTTTGGGAATGTTTTAGGTTTTTTGGGAATTATGGAAAATTATGGGAAAAAATTTAAAAATTACATAAAAAATGAAAAATCCTAATTTTTCGCGATTTTTATGAAATTTTTAGGCATTTTTTAAGATTTTTCACTATTTTTTTCAGATCCAACTCACAATTTCGAGTTGCTCCTCTCGCTGAGCACAACTCCGTCCCTTTTCCATTCAATTCGAACATTCTGAACATGTCTTTCATGTGCCAAAACATAACTGCATTCGAGAAGATGGGCGGCTCCGTGGACAACGGAAATGTTGCGGATGGGCTCGATTTCGAATTGGAATCCCAGGTGGCGGGGGTCTGAAAATAACATTTTTTAAATAATTTTAAATTTTTTTTTCAAAACTTGAAACTTGAAATCTAGTATTCCATCTGCTCCCAATTTTTTCAATTTTTTGAAAATAAAATTCAAAAATTTTCAAAATTTTCAAATTTATTTTACTGTTCTAAATTTTTTTATTTTTCTCCCAAATTTCAATTTGTTATGTTTCCATCGTTTTAAATTAAGCCATTTCAGAAATAAATTTTGAAAATTTTTTTGTGAAAAAATTTTTTTCTCAAAGTATTTTTTGACATTGCAGAATTTTTCAAATTGGGAAAAATAAGATTTATCAAAAAAAAAAAACAATTTTTTCACTGTTTCAAATTTTTTATTTTTCAATGAAATTTAATTTTTTATGTTTCCATTGCTTTATTGTAAGTATAAATGTTTTTCTGTTTCAAAACATTCTTATAAAATTTTCAAGTTTTTTCCAACATTACAGACAGTGTCGTGAGGTTCCAAAAAATTATAAATCCTGGGTTTTGAGAAAAATTTTTTTTTTAAATTTTAATTTCCTGTTTCAATTTCTTCATTTTTCATAAATTTCAGTGTTTTAGTATTCAGTTCATCCTCTTGGTGAAATTATAAAAAATGTTCTCAATTTTGATTTTTTCAAAAATCCCCCAATTATTCCCTTCTTCTCCTAATACTTATCCTCCATTTTTCCACACTCATTCATTATTCTTTACCGCTCTTTTCTCCTCTTTTCTATGCCTATTCATGCAGAAAAAAATGGATATTATAAATTTATAATGAAAAAGTGCGGTTTTGAATGAATGATAGTCCATGGGAAAATTGAAAAAAAATCCCGGAAAAAGGGAAGGGATAGAGAAATGGGAAATGTTTTGGAATTTCAAGGTTACCAAAACATTTTTTGTTTTGTTTCTAGGGAATGTTTATGAATTTAGATTTCACTTTCAAGGGCATAGAAAAATAGGGAGAATTAATCTGATTATCAAGTGGAGATTATCAATATTAGATTTTTCTCTCTGATAAGAAAATTTGGATTGATAAGCTGGAAATCAAGGGGAATTTGAACAATTTTCCAAAAAAAAATTTTTCACTGTTTCAAAAAATTTTATTCAAATTGTTTTTTTCCTAAATTTTAGTCATAATTAGAATTTATTTTTAAAATTTTAAAAATAGTACCAAAAATATTTTTAACATTTCCAAAAAAATAGAAATTGTTTTCAAAAATCTAGAATAAAAATTCAAATTCCATTTTTTCAAAAAAAAAATTTTTTCACTGTTCCAAAAAATTTTATTCAAAATGTATTTTTTTTTTCTCAATTTTTATTCATAATTAAAAATTTGTTTTTAATTTTTTAAATAGTCCAGAAATATTTTTAAAATTAACAAAAAATGAGAAATTTTTTCAAAAATCTAGAATAAAAATTCAAATTCCATTTTTTCAAAAAAAAAAATTTTTTTTCACTGTTTCAAAATTTCTTATCCAAAATTAATTTTTTAAAATTCTCATTCGTTTACTTTCTTCTACCTTTCGTTAAAAATTCCAAATATAAATATTTTCCGTTTCAAAAAATTTTGAAAAATCTTATTGAAAAAACATAATTTTCAATCACGGTAACATTACTTGTTGAAAATTTTCATAAGAATTTTTTCAATTTTAAAAGTAGTCCAAAAATATTTTCAAAACTTCCAAAAAAAATCAGAAATTTTTTCAAAAAAAATTGTTTTCACTGTTTCAAAAGTTTCTATTCAGAATTGATTTTTTATGTGTATTCATTGATTCAATCAGTGCGTCACTTTATTCAAAAATTAATTTAAAAAATTAATTTCCGTTCCAAAAAATTTGAAAATTTAATTCAAAAACATAATTTTCAGTCGTTGATTTATGCTTCTAAATAGTCATTTTTTAAAAATAAAATTTTGAAAATAGTCAAAAAAAAATTGTTTGAAAAATATTTTCAAAAATCATGATATTTTTTTGAAATTAAAAAATCCCTAAATTCCAAAAAAAACATTTTGCAATTTTAAAAATAGCCCAAAAATATTTTTGAAATTTCCAAAACTCGTGAAATTTTTTGAAAATCAAGGAAAAAAATTCCCAAAATACAAAAAATTTCAGTATTTCTCTAGAAATCTTTAAAAAAATCCCTCTCCTTCGAAAAAATTCAAATCCCTCTCAAAAACAACCAAAATAGTCCCTTTCCCCCTCCAAACAACAACAATAAATAACAAATCTTCCCCTTTTCTTCTATTCTTCTAAATTCCTTCAGAAGAATAGAAGTCCCCGCTTCCATTAATTGCATAAATGACGAAATTCGCCCCCCGAAATTTCGGCCAATTAGTCCGAAAAGTGTCGCAATTTGAATGATGAATAGAAGAAATTCCGGTGGACCCTCGGTGGACCCCCGGGGGTCCCCGTCCGGAACGTTATGCAATCAGAATGTGTGTGTCTCATCCATCAAATGCCACCCCTTGTCACAATTCATTGGAGCTTCTCTCCAAGAGAAGATTAGAATCTTCTTTTTCGTTGGAGAAGAAGAACAAATTGTGAATTGTGACAAGAAGAACTTCAGAAGACCGGACCCTAGAGAGGGGAATTCTAGAAGATTTTGGGAACATTGAAGGGAGATTTTCAGGATTTTTTGAAAAAAAAAATCATATTATTGCCGTCTGCCTGTTGCCTGCCAGTCACCTGTTGGGTCTCGCCACGAAAATGGGTTTTACGGCTTCTGGACAAGGTTTTGGCACTTTTCTGATGAAAATTGGTGATTTCAATCATTTCCAGCCAATTTCCAGCAGTTTCCACCGATTTTTAGTGAAAATAAGGTGTTTTTGGTAAAAAGCGGCAAAATACCCAAAAATGCATGTTTTTGTACTGGAAATTGGTGGGAACTGTTGGAACTTGGTTGGAAATTATTGAAGACATGTCTTTTCACCCGTTTTCATGAGAAAAAGTGTCAAAATGTGGTCCAGAAGCCGTATTTCAGCCAGAACCCATTTTCGTGGCGAGACCCACCAAGTGACTCGCCGCGGGACGGCAATAATATGATTTTTCCGTGTAATGTTTTTTCTATAGCAACATTAGAAGCCTTGCTAATGAAATTTCTGGAATCCGGGGGAATTTTGAAAAATTTTTGAAACAGTGAAACAATTTTTTTGAAAAACTGCCAATTAAATTTGTTTTGACTTTTTTTCTGATTTTTTAAATATTTGAAATTCAAGCTGAACAAACATTGGTGAATTTATTTTTTTAATTAAAAAAAAATTTTAAAAATTTTTTGAACCAGTGAAAAAAAACCAAACTTTTAGATTTTCTTAATTTTTTTTAGGATTTTGTCAATTTTTTAAAAATAAAATTGCTAGTTGGACATATGCATTCGTCATTGTATTATGCGTTCCCCATTTGCTGACACTTGGCAGCTTGCCAAAAGTTTGGGTCTCGCCACGATTTGAAAAAATAGAGTGCGAAATTGAGAGACGAAGAGAAAAGTACGCAATTGTCCGCAAACACGCAGGTGTCAGCGTTTGGGGAACGCATAATAATTTTCAGATTTTCAAAAAAATTTTAAAAATTTTGAAACAGTGAAAAAAAATTTTTTTTTCAAAATCTTCAAAAATTCCAGATTCTTCTAAATTTCAATTGTATATTTTTTAATAATAGTTTTTATCCTTATTTACATTCTTTCTCCAGAACTTTGCACAGAATTCCATTCTTCCCTACCAAAAAAAATCAATAAATCTTTCCGCCCATCTGCCCTTGTCAGCTGATGGGGGTCACCCCATCATCTGTCAACTTTTACAGCGGGAACCCAAGAAATTCAAATTTTTTCCAGGTATTTACAGTAAAAATTCAAAAATTCACCATTTTCAATCGATCGCCGATGATGTTTCCGAGTGTTTGCCAAGGAGTAACTGGTGAAAAATAGCAAAATATAACCTGAAATGTTTTTCGAAAAAATAAAAATTTTCTAGTAAATTATTGATTTTTTCTGATTTTCAGGAACAATTTGCAAGCAAAAATAGCAAAATTTGATTTTAAAAAAAATTAAATTTACGAAAAAAATAATTTTTTAAAAATTTTTTTCGCAAAATTTTTTTTTCATTAGATATTTATATTTTTTTCTATTTTCTTTTTTTTTTAAATAAAAACTCACTAAAATACCGCAAAATCATTGTGAAAACCGGCCAATTCGCATCCTATCCTTTGCAAAAACCTGAAAAAACGGGGAAAATGGGGGAAAACCAAATTTCCAGTGTATTTTATCAAAAAATACACTGAAAACAGGTGGAAAAGGGGGAAATCGGGGTATTTCAGCAATTTTCTCGTCAAAAACCGACAGATTCTGACCAGAACGACGTCAATTGTGCTCCAGAAGTGTCCAGCGAGAGGGGGGCGTGGCCTATTCGAATGGACACACTCTCGTCTCCCTCGCACCCTCCACTCTCTCGCCATTGCACTCTCGTCGTCTGGCGTCTCTTCAGAGCGCCAGTGTCGTTGGGTGCGGCGCGGTCGCGTCGCGTGCGCTTTGAAATTCTTGACGATTTTCGCATTTTCCCGCCTTTCTGCTGATTTTTTGAATTTTTATCGATTTTTTTGGATTTATCAGTTATTATCAGTTGATAAAAAATTTTTAACAGCTTTATTTTATCAGAAAATCAATAATTTAGGGCTGGCGAATCGATGATTGTTGATCTTTGGCCTAAAATTCGAATTTTAGGAAATCCTCTGGAATTCGCTGAAAATCGCTGAAAATTCCTGAATTTTTAGCGATTTTTTTCTGAAATTCAGTGGTTTTCGTTGAATTTTCGTGTATTTCAATGAGAAAACCCTGAAAATCAGCGTTTTTTCGCGGGGAATTGAAATTTTTTGATGATTTTCGAAAATTTTGGAAAAATCCCAAAAATAAGGAAACTATCGCGATTTTTCGGGATTTTTTGATTAAATCAGCCCGTTATTTATGGAATTTATTGGGGAAACGCGAAAAATCACAAAAAATTCATGGAATTTGCGAAAAATCAGAAAATCTGTAAAATTTTGAGAAAAATGATGATTTTGTAAAATTTTCCGCTTTTCTTTTTGAAACATCATCAAAATTTATTATTATTACTGATTTTAGTGTATTTTCAGCGAAATTCCCAAGAAAAATCACAAATTTCACCCGATTTCGCTAGATTTCGAGAAAATCGTGGAAATTTCACAATCTATCGATTTTTAATAGCAATCACTGCTTTTTCGTAAGATTTCCCTCCCAAAATTCCTAATTAGCGAAAACTTTTGCAACTTGCTCAAGAGTCGGCTCAAATTTCCCACGATCTCCTCGGATGTCTTCAGAATCTCAACTTTTACGCCTCTATACTATAGAATTCCGCTATTTTCTCGTTATTTCTCCAAAATCTTTACCAAAAGCCATTTTTCCAGAAATGTCTGACAAATCAGGTGGATTTTTCTCTACAATGGGACGCTTCTTCTCGGGTGGCAGTGCCACGAAGAGCAAGGAGATCGAGAAGACGTCGGAAGTCTCTGCCGAAGACTCGTCTACGCTTCCTTCGTCTTCAGAAGCTGCTTCGGCGGCGCCAGCCTCATTCCTCAGAGACATTGTGTCGATTGACAGCGGATCTGCGGTGGAATCAGGTAAATCCCTGGATTTTTGCAAATTTCACACCAAAGTTTCAGATGACATCGCCGAGGACACGCCCAGAGTCAGTGCAAGCACGCGGCTTGGCTCTAGCCTTCGATATCTCAGTCCATCAGCTCTAGATCAACGAAACGGGCTTGAAATCGATGTGGACCCAGTTCCAGACATCTTCTTCACTACACCATCAGTGTCAACCAACAGAAAACGCCAGCTGACCGAGTTGGACAAGCAGGCGCTTCCACAATCGTTCAGAAGCGAAAGTGTGAAGCGAAGCCGATTCCTGAACCGCTCGCTTCTCGAGCCGACGCTCAAGAACTCGCTGGGCGCTGATAAGCGTCTTGATATGACGTGGTGCGGAGAGCTGACTTCTAATCACTCGCCTGCCTCCTCTATCACCAATTTTTCGCTGTTGAGCCGACGTTCCGGAGCCACGACGAACGGATCGCTGAGCACCCGGACCCAGGAGATCTACAAGAAGCTCGAAGGCGCTTCGACGCCAGCGAAGGAGATTCAGAGGATGTCGATGCTGCGCGCCGGACTGTCCCGTCCTGAAAAATGGGGAAATCTGGAGACCGCCAGCGACACTCCGCCACCATTGAAGAAGGCAGGAGACGGGATTCCGTCTCGTATACAGCTGATCTCGAAGGCCATGTCTCAGCCCCGTCAGAATCCGTATTGGAGGGATTTGACGCGGAAGCGTGGAGAATCAAAGAACGGAGACGCCTCGTCGTCCTCGGATACGCACTCGTTGAAGTCGTTGAATGGGAATTTCGCTTCGGCAGAGGTAAAAATAACGATTTTTCATCAATTTCAACCCAATTTTTTTCAGCTGAGCTCTCTCTTCTCTCTGGACGCCCCAGTACCCAAGAAATCCGCTACCACCACATCAGAACCCGCCAAATCGAGCACTACGGCTCCAAAAAAGCCGCACGTCTCGATTCTGAAGGGTCCCGACGGCAAGGCGGTCAGCAGGAACACATTCAAGCTCGACGACGAGGACAGCGAGGAATCCCAACCACCACCACTCCCCGCCGCCACTCTTTCCAACCCACAGCCACTGAAATTGGCTGCAGGAAGCAGTGCTCCGCAACGTGGCTTCCTTGACAACCTGCAGTTCACGTTCAGTGCTCCTGTGGATTCTGGAGTGTCGTCGGTGAGCAGTAAGAAGACCACAACGACCTCTGATAGTGATAGTTGTGAGGAGACTGCCGAGAAGGCGAGTTCGGAATCGAGTTCCTCGGATTCTGAAGAATCGGAGGCTTCTGATGATTCTGAAGACGAAGTCGAGGAGGTCAAGGAGTCCCGCCCGCACACATCCGCTGATACCATCTCAACTGCCAATGGATCCAATCAGAGCTCGACGGATTCATCGCCGAAAATCGCTGAAGTTCCGAAAGTGACAGCTCCAGCGGCCCCAGCTCCAATCGCAGCTCCAC
Source organism: Caenorhabditis becei (assembly GCA_900536315.3). Lineage (NCBI taxonomy): Eukaryota > Metazoa > Nematoda > Chromadorea > Rhabditida > Rhabditidae > Caenorhabditis > Caenorhabditis becei. The sequence goes on along the minus strand of LR539714.1, from coordinate 42,132 downwards.
CAAAACCAGCGGCAGCAGCTCAATGGGAATGCCAGGCGTGCTTTACCAACTGGCCAGCTACGGTAGGACCACTTATCACTTCTTATCAGTTGATAAATAATATTTACAGAACGACAAATGCGGATGCTGTGGAACCCCCAAAGAAGGTGCCTCTGCTGAAGCTAGCAAGCCCGCCGAAAAGCAGCTCGTCTCGAATTTGTCGGCCTTTGCTCCAACGAAGCCAGCTTCTGGAGGATTCTCGTTCGGATTCGGCGGATCTTCAGCAGCTCCAGCAGCTTCAGGATCTTCCGCTCCATCTGCGTTCGGAACTTCTTCCTCTACATCACTCTTCGGAGCTTCCAAGCCAGCTGCTCCAGTGGTTCCGGCTCCAGCTCCAGTCGTCTCTGCTCCAACCCCGGCTCCAGCAGCCCCAACTCCAGCCCCATCTTCCGACCGTGTCGCCTGGGAATGCCCCGACTGCTTCGTGTCCAACAAGGCGTCGGATGACAAGTGCCCGTGCTGCTCTCACGTCAAATATCCTTCTGCAGCCGGCGCCGCGAGCTCCAACGTCTTCGGAGCCCGTGCGTTCAACCCGACGGCTTCTACGGGACCGGCGGTGTCTTTTGGAGTTGGCTCCAGTGCTGCTCCAAAGCCAGCGTTTGGATTTGGTGCTCCAAAGACTTCTGATGCTCCGGCTCCCGCTAAAGCTCCAACTCCAGCCTTCGGATTCTCTGCTCCAGCCGCTCCAGCTCCAGCTCCAACTCCAGCCCCAACTCCAGTTGCTGCACCGATCGTTGCCCCAGCTCCAGCTGCTCCAACTACCACCTCGAACCTCTTGGAAGTCCCGAAAATCACCCAAGTCGGATCTCTCTTCGGAAATCTGCCAAAACCCGCAGACAAGCCCCCAGTTGTTGCTCCAGCCACCTCGACAGTTCCAATGTTCGGAGGATCCGGTTCCACCAGCCTCTTCGGATCTCAATCAGCTCCAAAGCCTGCCGAAACTGAAGCGCCGAAGCCAAGTATCTTCGGAGCCTCCTCCACTGCTGCCCCATCGCTGACCACTTCTGGATCCCTGTTCTCCGGATCATCGGCCTCTTCGACTGCCTCCACGATCCCACCGTTCGGAGGATCGTTGTTCGGTGGATCCAAGCCAGCTGTGGAAGCCCCGAAGCCCGCCCCAACTCTGTCGTTCGGAGCCACCTCTACTACTGAAGCGCCAAAACCATTCGGATCCGCCCCGCTGCCGACAGCTTCGAATAGTCTGTTCAGCGCCGGAAGCACGTCTTCTGGACTCTTTGGAAAGCCCGCCGACTCCACGACGTCTACCACTCCGTCCCTTTTCGGAGGATCTGGACTCAAGAAGCCGATTTCCTTCGGCGGAGACGTTGGAACGACCACCACCGACGGAGGAGCCCCGGCTAAGCGAGGAATGTTCAGTTTGGATCCACCATCGACCACCAACACCGCCGCTCCAAAACTGGCATTCGGAGGCAATACCCCATTCGGAACGACCCCGGCACCCACCTCATCCGGATCTCTGTTCAGCGGATCCACTGGAATGTTCGGCGGCCCCGCGACCACCACCTCGACCTCGGCGTTCGGATCCACTGGCTCCACCATCGGATTCGGAGGAGCTCCAGCTGCTGCTCCGGCGTTTGGCGGATTCGGAAAGCAACCGGGCATGTCAACCAGCTCGTCGACTAATTCGCTGTTCGGCGCCACTGCTCCGGATTCTTCCAAGTAGGCTTATCACTCTAGAATTTCTTATCATTATCACTTCCAGCCCATTCGCCTCGTCGGTCACCTCTTCCTCCTCCAACAACAACGGCGGATTCAACTTTTCGTCGTCGTCTTCGACCGCCTCGACGTCTTCCAACAACGGCGGCGTCTTCCAGTTTGGCGGTGTTGCTCCGGCTCCATCCACTGCGGCAGCTGGACAGCCCTTCCAGTTCGGAGGTCTTCCACCAGCACCAGCGGCTCCTGGAAATATGGATAACAATGCATTCGCTTATCAGTGAGTTTTTTGGATTTTTTTGTGATTTTCCCCAATTTCCCCTCATTTCCAGAGCCCCAACTGGCGGTGGTGCTCGCAAAATGGCAATGGCTCGCCGACGCAACATCAGGAAGTGATCAGCTGATAACGAGGTCACTGATAACCACCCCTGCCCTATTATTTTGAAAAATGTGTGTAGAACCCTCCCAGTAAAAATTGTTGTGAATTATTATTATTATTAAAAGTTTTTTTTTTTGAAATTTAAGAAATCCCCCTATCATTTTTGTTGTTTTTTGTGTCTCTTTTTTTTGTTGTGTCGAGAAGGCGAGGAAGTGAAAGACATATCGAAAAGTTCAAAAAAAAAATCCTTATCAGATCATCAGTTATCGATTTTTCCTGTCCTCTCTTCTCCACGACAATCCCCCAGACGGCCCTCCCCAATTTCCGCTTTTCCCCCCGGTTTCCCCGCCTCCCCCAGTTTCTTATTATTGTTCTTATCACTTATCACTACCCCTTATCATATCTCCCACTAATTAACCCCGCCCTATCGAAAAGCCTCTCCACTATTAAAATTAAAAATCTAAAAATACATATATTCCAAATATAGCGCCCAGACCCACCACTGGTTTATCATTTTGCTTTGTAAATGATAAGGTCCTGATAAGAGAAAGACCTTTGATTAAATTGCTCTCCCTCCCCACTATCCCCAACATTTCCAGTGATTTTTGCTCAAACAAGACTTTCGAAGAAAGCAAATTTTTGAAAATCCCGCTTCATTTTCCTTTTGTTCAAATTCTCGGTTTTCTCACCTCAAAATTTTGTGAAACTCTATTGAAAAACGGTATTTAGGATACATATTTTTTCCCTGATAAGATTGATAAGAAATTTCTAAAAATTATGTCCCTTTCTAATTTCTTCCCCACCTCCGCCTTTTTTGTATCATTTAACCCCAAATTTTCCGATTTATCGGATCATTTTTGTTGTTTCTCCCCCCATCCTTATCAAGCTTATCAATTCGTTTTGCTTGTTATCAGTATCAGTCCCACCCATTGAATTGTCCCAAAAAAAATCGGTGCCTCCAGAATAAAGATGTGAGGAAAAACCCGCATTTGAACCCCTCCCCAAAAGTAAACATACCTTGGAAAATTCGTAGGTTGAGAGTTGGCAAATAGATTTTCGAGTGGCGAATATTGATTTTTCGGTGATTTTTCTTTTTTTTCTGAAAATTTGAAAATTTGATTTTTAGTGATAACCTGATTATTTTTATCAGTTCTCATCACTAGACATTTCTGAAACCTTATCAGTAAAATTTTTGAAACTGTAAAAAAAAAGAATTTTCCAAAAAAAAATTCAATTTTCGGAATTTCAAATTTTTTTCAAAAATTCCAATGATAACATGGTTTCTTATCAGCAAATCACTAAAATTGATAAATCTTCAACTCATCACTTTATCACTTCAACTGATAAATTTAATTTTTCAAAAAAACTAAAAATCAAAAAATTCTAAAAATAAATTTTTTTTCAAATTTTCAAAAAAATCATTCTTATCATTTTTTTTTAAATCAAGATCCAGGGGATTATCACTAAAAACCAGAAAATCAATAAAAAATCGATAAATTTTTGCAAAAAATTTAAATTTAAAAATTTTTTTGAAAAATGTCCCATTGGTGTACCTTTCCATTCTAAAATCCAGCAAATTCTGATTATCAATCCAATTTTCCAGGAACTGATAAGAAATTGATAAAAAGGGAAGTATTTGACAATAAAATATCAGGGCGATGTGATTACAAATCGGTGCGAATCGAACTGCAAATGAAAGAGACCTTGGTCTCTTTTCTTCTTCTTTTTCCTTCCGATTTATATGTATCACAGTGTCTCTTTGTACTATAATCTTTTTCTCGTTTCTTATCAATCATTATCAGTTTTAAATGAAGAGCGGGTGGGATTTACAGATTAGTTGATTAGGGTTACTGTAGGTGTCAAAATTAGAAGGGCTTGGTTTTTTTGGGTTACTGTAGGGGTCAGTTTGAAATTGAAGGAAAATTCTGGGAGTTCAGAGATTACGGTAGATTTTGAAAAAAAAATTCTAATTCCCAGAAATTTCCAGAATTTCAGGATTACTGTAGCTATTTTTATTGTTCCTGATGGTTACTGTAGGTGCCAAATTTTTGAATCCTAAATTTTTACGATATCTTTTTTGCTTTCCTATTATTTTGAGGATTACTGTAGGTAAATTAGCAGTGATTTTGGAATACGGTAGATTTTTACATTTTCTTTGTGAGACCCAGTATGCACCTTTCGTGAATGATGCTCTGTGGCACAAAGTTACTTGAAACTATTTTGGAACAGAAAAAAAACAATTTCAAGATTGATTTTAATTTTTGAGAAAATTAGATGTAAATCAAAAGCAAAATTGAGGAAATCAGAGTTTTCATAGTTTTATCATAAAAATTTAAATTTTTTGGTTTTTTTTTTCTTTTTCGTAAATACATTTTACTGATAAGGTGATAAGGATAAAAATGGAAAACTGTGATAACAGCAAAACTTTTCCGTTTTCAAAAGTACCCCCAACACTTTTTTTGAGAGAAGTTGAGATAAAATGTATCTTTTCAAATATGTACCTAAAATAGCTTGAAAACCAAAAGTTCTAAAGTTTCAAACATTTTTGAAACATGGAACTTTTTGTACATTTTTCTGTAGAATTCTCTGTCATTTTTCACAAATTTTCCGCTTTTCGCTTCAAGACCCATTTCGCATTTCTCGTGTAAAATACTTTAATTTTGGAGTTGAAAAATGATTTGTCTATTATCGTTGCATCTAAAAATTTCATCCCGCATTCAAATTTTCAAATTGGCGCGCATGATATCTCGCAGCGAAAAGTACAGTAAGATTTGCGTTTTTTCAGTGATTTTCGAGAAAGTTATTGTATTTTTTGTTTTTTTCCCAACGAAAATTCATTTGAAAACTGTCGGAAAAACACACCAAAAAATCACTGAAAACTGCAAATCTTATTATTGTAGTTTTCGTTGCGAGATATCGGAATTTTTTCATGAGAAATGCGAGATGGGTCTTGAAGCAAAAAGCGGAAAAATCGCGAACGAATTCCAGGATTCTACAAAAAATCGTACAAAAAGTTTCAGGTTTCAATAATTTTCGAAACTCTAGAACAATTGGTTTTCAAGCAATTAAACATATTTGTAAAGATATTTTTCATCTCAACTTGTCCCAAAATAAGTTTTGAAATACTTTTGGAGTATCTCAAAAATCAATGTTTCGAAAAACTATGATAACTCTTATTTCCCAGCCTTGCTTTTGATGGACATTTAATATTCTCAGAATTTAAAGGAATACTCCACCCCAATTTTTCGATTTTTATTTTGTGCTTTCAAAAAAATATTTTCACTCTTCCTGAGTACGATTTGACAGAAATTATTCAGAAAAATCATTTTTCAGCAGAGATACACGCGATTCCCTAAAAAATTTGAATTCCGTCGTTTGCCGCAAAAATTCCGTTAAACTGAGCGCGCTGAAATTTCGGAGCGTCGTAGTGTTGAATTTCGATTTTTTAGGCGGGTTACGGTACGCAATGTCGTCAGTTCCTGCGCAAAGTGTACACTTTTTCTGCAAACACCGACAATTTCTGCACGTGCAGCCGCGTTTGAAAATAGTTTTTTTGCAACTACAAAACCGATTTTCCTGGTGAAAAATAATTTTTTCCGGGAAAAAATTCGGATTTGGTAAAAAGAGAGCGGAAGAAGTAGGAAAATGCAAAAATCTCAAAAAAAAATTTTTGGGTGGAGTATTCCTTTAAGAATATTCGAATTTTTTGATTTTTGAGAAATATTTTTTTTGAAATTACCATCTGTATAGCAAATTGAGAAATTACGGAAAATTTTGAAGACTTTTTGAAACTGTGAATTTTTTTTGAAATTTGAAAAAAATGATACTCGAAAAATTGAAAAATCTACAATTTTTCAAATTTTTTATACTTCTTCAAAAAAACAATACTTCTTCAAAAAAACATTATTGCTATTCCTATTGCAGTGTGCAATATTCTCGAATTTTTTGAAAGTTTAATTTTTGAAAATTTGAAACTGGATTTTTTTTAAAACTTTTCAACAATTTTTTTTCAGATTTTCGAATTATATTTTATGAAAATTCAAATTTTTCGAAAATATTCTCCCAAAACCAGCAAATAACAAATTCAGAAATTACAGAAATTTTACGAAAATTTTTGAAACTGCGATTTTTTTTTGAAATTTTAAAATCAGAATTAAAAACTTTTTTTTTGGGGAATTGGAAAAATTGGAAAATTGACGATTATACTGATTCTTAAAATTGAAAATTTTGGCACAATTTTTAACAAATTCAGATTTTTAGAAAAACTCTAATTTTTTAATTTTTGTAATCAAATATTTCAGAAAATCAGGCAAAAAATGATATTCGAAAAATTTAAATATCTACATTTTTCAAGTTTTCAAATTTTTCAATAAATAAAAAAATAATTTGAAAATTTTTGAAACTGTAATTTTTTGAAAAAAAAAAGAAAAAGAAAAACCTCTTTAAAAATGTTTTTTTTTCAATTTTGAGCACTCCAAAAATATCAAATTCGATATTTTTCCTATTTTCCCCCGATTTCCCCCTGCACGAACCGTTGCTTTCGGTGCATTCTTGACCCCCATGAGTCTCATGAACTTGTTAGCCTGAGATGAATCGACTCCAGTGGCCGCAATTGCCGATGACCACAATTTCTCGTTTTTTCCGCCAGATGACGTGCCTTCAGATGACGTCGCAGTGGATTCGGGATTCTGAAAAATGAGAATAATGGGAAAATGAAGAAAATAAGAGTTACCGCAGCTTCCGCTGATTTCTTGTTTCCCCAGAGAGCCTTCCGTTGAGCGGCGATCTCATCAGCTGACAGGCGGGGTCTGGAAATTGGAAAAAATAATTTTGAAAATGAAACAAATACTAGAAGATCAGAGAAAAATTCTAAAAATTTAGGAAAAATTTTAAAAATCACAAAAAAAGCGGATTTTTTTTGTAATTTAGAAAATTTTTCTGGAAAAAATTGATAAATTTTTTAGTTATAAAAATATTCCAAAAATTCAGAAAACATCTAAAAATTAGAAAAAAATCTCTAATATTCGAAAAAAATTTAAAATTTGGAAAAAAATAAATTTAAAGAAAATAATCTCAAAAATAGGAAAATGTTTCAAAGTTTGAAAAAAATCCAGGAATTTCAGAAAAAAAAATCTAAAATTCTGAAAACGTTCTGGAAAATTAAGAAACAGTTTTTAATTTAAGAAAAATTTCAAAAAATCAGAAAACCCCCGAAAATCCTGAAAGGTTCTATTTTTTACTCTAAAATTCGAGAAAAATTTTAAAAAATTGGAAAAATCTTGGAAATTCAGAAAAAAATTTAAAAAAACTCAGAACATGTTCTGGAAAAAACAATTTTTAATTTCAAAAAAATCCAAAAATTCAGAAAACCCTCTAAAAATCTAGAAAAAATTTTCAAAAACTGCGAAAACCCCCTCACTTTTTGTCTTCTCTCTGAAAATCATTTCTGCGCTCATTCCTCTCCTTCTTCCAGCTTTTCCCCTCATCTCGTCCATAATCCCTGCGTCTCTCCCGGTCTCCGTGGTCCCTGTCGGCTCTATCGTCTCGGCGGCGGGCTTCTCCCTGAAAAATCAATTTTTCCATCATTTTCAGCCAATTTCCAGCTGAAAACACCAATTCCCTACAATTTATCGATTGAAAACCTGAAAAATGGATGATTTCTCATGAAATTCCGGTGATTTTCTCACCTTTTCACCAATTGTGACGTCAAAATCTCAATTTGCACCGGTTCGAGGCAATCAAAACTAAATCCGTTCAAAAATTAGGTTTTGCAATGGGAAATATTGATTTTTCGGGAATTTAGCTAGGAAAAGTAGGTTCAATGTACCTTATCTCCGTGACGATCCCTTTTCGGCGACTTTTCGCGTTTTTCGTGCGGCGAACGGCTTCTGTCTCGCTTTTCCTGCTTCTTTTCCTTCTTGTGAGCTTTCTTCTCACTGAAAATCAAGAAAAATTGGCAAGATTCATGAGAAAAACGAAAAAACTCACCGACGAGCGGATTCGTCGTCGCTGCTATCGAATTTTGTGTGCTTTCCCATGATGAAAAACCTGAAAATTATGAAAATTGAAGAAATATTGATTTTTTAATTTTTCAGAGCGAAAAAATGAACAGAAACCCTAGGAAAACCAAGAAAATCCAATAAAAATAAAATAAAAATAAAATTAATACAATTGTCGTCAAGTTAAATGCAAACCCCGCAATTGTCACAGCAGTGTTTGCACACTTTTGCCTACCGTACCCCATTTTTTTCCAGATAGCTGATCCCGATTTTTTATCAATTTCGAAATTATCCGCATGGTTCCGGCCCGTTTTTTCTGAATTTTCCGCTTTTATCGATTGATTTCTAGATGCTCCGTCTCTACAGCAGTAATTGTGCCACAAAACTCAAAGCGGCACTCGAAACCGCAGCCCGATTCCAGTCAACCGGGCATAAATTCCAAAGTAAGCAATTTTTCACCGAATTTCATTGAATTCAGTGTTTTTTCTTTAATTTTACATCAAATAAAACGTAATTTTCAGCAAAAGAAGAGAAAAAAGACGGTACAACGTACGTTTCGATGGAAAAAGTGTCAGATGTGCGTGGAGCACGGAAGGAAGACGAGTTGTGCTCGTTGTGCACGTGTAATGTGCCAGTTAACCTGAGTTATAAGTGAGTTTTGATGAAAATATGTGGAAAATGCAAGAAAAACCTATATTCAAGCGAAAATTCTGGAAAAAATCATGAAAAATTGATAAAAACAGTGGATTTCGAAGAAAATCGATGAAAATCACGGAAAATCCAGGGAAAATTCTCGAAAATTGAATTTTCCTCAATAATACTTATTAGTTATGCTGAAAAACAACATAAAACCCAGGAAAAACTCGAAAAATTGACAAAAACAGCCAAATTTCATGAAAATCGAAGAAAATCGATGAAACTTCCGGAAATTTCTGAATATCTTTTGAAAAAAATCATTTTCCTTCGCAATTTGCTTCATTTTTGCTAAAAAGTGAAAGAAAACCTGAAATTTGAGCCAAAATTCTGGAAAAATCGTGAAAAACTGAGAAAATCCGTGAAAATCGCTCAAAAACCAATCAAAATCATCAAAATCCATTGAAAAGTTCAATTTTTCTTATCAATCTTTATCAATTTGGCTTTAAATCAACAAACTATTGATTTTTCCAGAGATGTGCTCATTCTGGAGCAATTCATGCGTGACGACGGAACCGTTTTGCCACGTCAGCTCACCGGACTGTGCAAAAAACAACAATTGAGGTTGGAGAGGTGAGTATTGATTTTTTTAAACAATTATTCATTTTTTCCTTAATTTTTGGATTTAATTTCGATTTTTCTGGCCTTTTCTAACCTAAAAAAATATTTTTTTGGTGAAACATTTTTTTTTCCAATTTTAAAAAAATATTTCCAAAAAATCAATAATCCCTGTAGATGTGTGATGCAAGCATTCTGGTCGGGTCTTTTTGGCGAAAAATACGGAAATGAAGCGGATCGAGCCGGCTACAAAAGATTCAATCGATACTGGAAAAATGACATGTCAATGTATCAGTTGGAGACCAAGGAACGGCATGGAACCTGGTTTTATATCAAAAGGTTAATTGGGGAAAAATGTAGGAAATACAATAAAAGTGGTGAAAAATGGATAAAAATATGGGTAATTTGGGTAAAAATTACATAGAATTGATTTTTTTCAAAATTGGAAAATACAATTTTTTTTCATAATTTTTTTGAAACAGAAAATTTTAATTTATTATTTTAAAATTTTCAGAAAATCGATTTTAGTTAAGTTTTTATCTAATTCAAATTTTTCTGAAATTAAAAATTCTATAGATTAGATTTTTTGGAATTATTCTCACTTTTCACAAAAATTTCAATTTTCTAAAATGAAGCTAAACTCTATGACTAATAAAAAATTTTCAATTAAAAAAATTTCAAAAAAAATTTGAAACCGAAATTTGTGCAAATCTGTTTTTTTCTCAATTCCAGAATTGAAAAAAAAAATTGAAACAAATTTCAATTTCATTTTTAGGTAAGAAGAAAATAAGCTTCGAAATTTTCCAAAAACAAAAATTATAGATTCAAAAAAATTGAAAAATAACCTGGAAATTCAAAAAAAAGTTACGAAAAATTATCAGAAAATCAGAATAGTCCGAAAATGCGTTTTCCAAAAAACACAAAATTTTTGCATGAATTCCGAAAATCCCAAAAAATTTTTATTCAATTTTTGATAAATTTCACAATTTTTCAAAGTCTTCAAAAATTCTCAAAATTGAAAAATCAACTAGGAAATATTTTTAAAAATAGCCAAGCTTTCAGAAAAATCCTATTTTAATTTTTAAAAATCAAAAAATCAAAAAAGAATTCAAGAAAATCATAAAATTTCAAAAATCCCACACAAAAAGTAGGAAAAAATAATAAAAAATCCCAAAATCCCAAAAAATCTCTCAATTTCTACTAAATCCCTTCTATTCTTCCAGATACCCCACAAAAAACCAGCCGCTGTTCAAGAATCCGCTCAACTAGACCATGAATTCCATAAATCTCTTTTTTTCTCTAGCCTAGACATCTTTTGTTGTTATCATTTTTCATTTTTCTTGTTTTTTCTTCTTATCAGTGAGTGAAAATATGTTTTTATTGATTTCTGCATTTTTCTGATTTTTTATAGATTTTTTATCTTTCCAAAACGTTTTTTAACGTTGTCTATATCTTTTTATTATTGATTTTTCTATTTTTAATTTTTTTTTTAATTTTATCATTTAATCAATTATTCCAGAATTCCCCCATTTCCGGCGGCCCAAATGTCTTGAGAAATGCTGAAATTCCGCTCGATTCTGTTGATTTTCCTGTTGGAAATCAACGTGGCACACTCACTTCATCGGAATCTGACAAAAAATGTGGATTTCGAGGTATCAAAGTGTCCCCAGGTGCTCAATTGCAATTGTGTCGACGAATCGACACAGAACATCCAGTGCCATGCAGTTGGTGCGTTTTTTTCAGCATTAAAAATTATTTTCTAGGAAAAAATATAAAAAATAAAGAGAAATTGAAGAAAATCGGATGAATTTCAAGTTTGATGGTTTTTTGAAACTGAAAAAAATTAATTTTTGAAAAATCTTTTAATCCGCATTTTTTAAAAAGAATATTTCATAATAAATTTGACCTGAATTGAGGTAAATTCAAGTATTTTCAAGTTTCAAGAGTTTTTGAAACTGGCAAAAAAAATCGATTTTTGAGAAAATTGAAGATTTCAAAAAAAATAAAATTTTTTAATTGAAACATGGAAAAATTGAAGAAAATCTTATGATTTTCAAGCTTGAAATTTTTTGAAACTGAAAAAATTTTTATGTTTTTTTTTTTTCAAATTTTGAGTTTTCAATAAAAAAAAATTTTCATTCGACTTTTTAGAAAATTTTATGATACATTTGAAAAATTGTGGTAAATTTAGTTATTTTTATAGTTAAAAAAATTTTTGAAACTGAAAAAATTTTCTTTTCGAGAAATTTTGAGTTTTAAAAAAATTTGATTGGTTTTCAAAATTTTTAAAATTTTTATCGCTAAATAAATAGACACAAATTGATTTTTTGAAATTTTGAAAAAAAAAGAATTTTGAAACTGCGAGAATTCCAATTTTTCGCATTTTCTTCGTCTTTGAAAAATTGTTTTTTTTGTAGTTTCAAAAAAAAATGTATTTAAAAAATGTTGGGTCTCGCCACGAAACCGACTAATTTATAATTTTTTACAATTTTTAAAAATTCCAATTTTTTTTTAATTTTTGGAAAAATTAAAATTGCGTTTACAAAATTCCCAAAATAATTTTTTCCATAACTTTCCCCCATATTTTTCCAGACGAATCGATAATTCCGCAACTCTCCGACGTCTACGGTCCTGAAATTCGTCATTTGAAATTCTACACGTGGCAAGCGGAAAATTTGAATTTCGACGTTTTCGCCAACTTCTCACAACTCGAATCACTCGTTTTTCTGGGTAATTTATTGATTTTCCGAAAAGCTTTTCCCATTTTTTCAATTTTTAGGCGGTGAAATCGAAGTCGTCAATGCTACAGTAACCCATCCGTCCATCCGAATTCTCGAGATTCACAATGCTGAAGTGTCTTCGGATTCAGAAGTGTGCCACGTCATCGGACATCTTCCGAATCTGGAGAATTTGAATTTGAGCCGGAACTACTTGAAAAAGTTTGAATGTGATCGGGGGGACAAGTTGACAAGTGTGGATTTGAGCGGGAACCAGGTGATTTTTTGGGAAAATTTCAAAAAAAAAGTGGGAATTGGAAAAAAATGAATTTTGATTTTTCAAAATTTAAAAATTCATAAAAAAATTTGAAAATTATTTTAATCTCTAAATTTAAAAAAATCCATTTTCATGTCAAAAAAATTTTTTTTTTGAAAAAATAAAAAAGAATGAATTTTAATTTTTTAAAAATTCAATTTGAGTTCGTATTATTTTTCGAAAAAAATAAATTTTGATTATTCAAAATTTGAAATTGAAAAAAAATTATTTGTAGAAAAATCAAAAATCAAAAAAAAAAATTTTTTTTGTATTTTTTCTATTCTTAGATTTTTATAAAATTCCATTTTTATCTTGAAAATTTTATTTTTAACAATTTTTATTTTTTATTGTTTCCAGATCTCCCACATCGATCTCTCCGATTCCATCCGTCAACTCAATGTCTCCAAAAATCAACTGACGTCTTTTGAGAATATTTCCACGGATTTGACGCATTTAGGTACGCTTTTTTAAATTTTTCATTGAAAAACGGGGAAATTACTGGGTTTTCAAAAAAAAAATCAGCTTCAGTTTCAAAAATTTTGAAAAAATTATAAGAAAAATGGGAATGGACCAATTTTTCAAAATTTCAAAGTTTCAGATAATAATATTCTGACAGTACATAGTTAGTTTCAAACATTACTTATCAATTTCTAAATGATTAGAAAAACATGTTTTTTTTTTCTAATTTCCTAAAATTTTCAGACATCTCATTCAACTCGCTCACCTCATGGCCCTCATCTGAATCATCGGAATTCCCGAATCTTATCAGTTTATCAGCTGCCAAACTGAACATCCGCACCGGATTCGAACTCAACGCTCCACTTCTGGAGACACTGAATATCGATGAATCCGCATTGAGATTTATTGATTTTTACAGGATTCAGACGCCGAAATTGAAAAAGTGAGTGAAAATATAGTTTTCTTTAAATTTTGAGGATTTTTGAAATTCTGGGAATTTTCGGAATCCAGAAAAAAAATTTTAGATTTTTTTTGAATTTTAAAAATTTCCTGAATTTTAGAATTCTGAAGTCTTCGGATTCTGTAAAATTTTTTGAATTTCTGATTTTGTTTTTGAATTTTGAATTCTAAATTTTGAAAAAAAGATTATGAAGATTCCTAGGATTCTGAATATTCAAAACTACCAATTTTCCCTCAAATCCACCATTTTTCTTCAGATTCTCCGCCCGAGACCTTCTGGATCTTCGCCACGTCGCTGGAAGTCTTCCGGACACTGCGAAGGATGTGAAGTTGACGAAAACGACGGTTCAGACACTTCCAGCTAAACTTTTCAAAAGGTAAGGGTTTTATTTATTTATTTATTTTCTAAAAAAAATAGAAAAATAGGAAAATGCAAAAAATTGTGGAAAAGCGCTGAAAATCCGCTGAAAAACTTATTTTGAAAAAATTTAATTTTTTTCTGTTCCAAAAAATTTCTAAAATTTTCGAAAAATTTCTCAAAATCAATTCCACTTCAGTTGCATGTTCCCCTCCGATAAATCAATATTTCATTTTTTTTTCAAATTTGAAATTATGAATTTTTGGCAATTTTTAGTTACTCAAAACAGTTCTTGACAGGATCAATTTGAAAAAAATATTTTTAAAAAATTAATTTGATGAATTTCTGAAAACTACACATTTTTTTTGGAATTTTCTGTCTGAAAAGCGGAAATTTACTGATTTTTCTGAAAAAAAAATTTTGTTTCACCAAAAAATCAATTTCATGATTTTCACATTTCTCACAGATTTTTCAATCAATTGATTTTCCCAATTTTTAAAGTTAATTTTCAACTATAATTTCTCCCATTTCCTTCTTTTTTCCAGCCCCGCCCCTCCCGGATCCCGTATCGCTTTCGAGTTCTCCTCGAATCGTCTGATCTGTGAACCGTGTCTTCTTCAATGGTCACTTCCTGTTTTTGCACAGTCAAATGTGCTGAAAACTTGCAATATTACCAGGTAAATTGGGATTGAAAATTTTTTTTAGAAATAAAAAATAGAAAAATGTTGAACAAAATGAATTTTTTCACAGTTTCAGAAAAAAATTCAAAAAAAAATTCAGTGAAATCTACATTTATTCAGCGAAATTGAAAAAAATAGAATTTTCGAAAATCAGGAAAACGAAAAAAAATTTTTTAAAGCCTAAATAATTGAATTCTGATTTTTTTGAAACGGAACAAATTTTTTTTTTTCATTTTTCAATTTGTTTTCCAATTTTTGAAATTTTTGGTCAATTTTTTGTTCAAATTCCAAAAAATTCTGCCAAATTGGAGAAATTCAATTTTCGAAACCAAAAAAAATTAAAGTTAAATTTAAAATTTTTAGAAACAGCATTTATTATTTTTCTAAAATATTCTCTACTTTTTTTTCCAAATTTACCCACAGTTTCAAAAACTAAAAGAAAATTTTTGAAAAAAATCGGAATCAAATTGCAAAATTAGAATTTCAAAAATCTTTTTTTTGTGAATTTTTGAATTTTTGAATGGAAAAACCAGCATATATTTATTTTTCTTATTTTTTCCCTCATTTTTGCTAAAATAAAATTTCTAATTTTCCAGAATTTTTTCCCTTTTTTTGGCTAATTTTTTCCATTTCTAGACCCGAAATCCTCCACGCCAACTGTACCCTTGGTGTCGTTTCAAATGGAACCATCCAATACGGAAAATACGAAGATCCATCCAGTGTCGAGTGCTTTTCCTACGGAGACCCCGCCCCCAAAATCACGTGGTACCGGTACAGGCCTGCGCAGAAATTGGGAAGTTACGATCCGAATGGAAATGTTATCAGTTATGATAACGTTTCGAAGATTAGTAGGGAGAAGTGAGTTTTTTGGAAATAAAAATAGATTTGGAACAATTTTTTTCTGTTTCAAAATGTTTCAAAAAAAAAATTGAGAAAATTGAAAATAATGAATTGAGGATTACCGTTGCCCATGAAATTCGAAAAACTTTAAAAATCTAAAAATTCAATAAATCATCAATAAATCATATAAAAAAATAAATTTTTTCACAGTTTCAAAATTTTCCGAAAATTTTTGAGAAGGTCAAATTTTTTAATAACTCTGTTTATGCCGTAATTTTTAAAATATTTGGTTTTTGAAAATTATGCTAGTAACAATTTTGATTTTTAAAATAATTTATTTCACGTTTCCAAAAAATTCATCAAGAAAGATGAAATTCAAAAATCACAGTTTTGAAATATTTTGAAAAATTTCCAATTTTTTGAAAAATATTTTTGAAGACAAAAATGGAATTTTTTGGGTTTTTTACAGTTTCTAAAAAATTTATCACCAAAACAATTAGAAAAACTGAAATTTATTTTCATTCAATTAAATAAAATTTTCTGTTCCAAATTTTTTCAAAAAAAAATTAAATTCTGGAAATTGTCAATTATACAGCTTTGCTTGTATCTTTGTAACTTCAAAGCAACTCCGCATTGAAAAAATGCCGAAACTCATTTTTTAAATGTAAAAAAATTATTCACTGTTTTTTAGAAAATCTAAAAAAAAATTTCAGTTTCAAAATTAAAAAATCTCAAAATCATGTTAGAACCAGAATTTTTTTTCCGATTTTACCAATTTTACTAATAAATTGCAAAAATTTCCGATTTTTCTTTTTCTCACCTTATCACCTTATCATTTCCCTTTTGCAGCTACTCGATCCAACCCGGAGGCACCCTTCTGATCCATTCACCCAACCGGTCACATGTCGAAAGATACGTTTGTGTGGTGGAGAACCGATATGATAAGGTGTACGGTATCTACAAGTTCAGGTGAGATTGTTTTGGGTCTCGCAACGAAAATCTGAAAAAGCTACAGTAATCCTTTCCCAAGTTGATTGAGCTTTCCCTTATCAATCTCTTATCACTCCTTTTCATTCCCTATTTTTGGGTCTCGCAACGAAATTTTGAAAAAAGCTACAGTAATCCTTCTCCCAATTGATCAATCTTTCCCTTATCACTCTCTTATCACAGACTCGACTACCTGGACTGGTACGGTTACGATGTGTTCCATTCGGTGTTCTGGGGTGGTCTTGCCACGTCACTCATCGTTTGTCTCGTCTCGTTTCTGCTCAATGTCACGTGGATATTGACACGTAAAAGTGCTCTTTGGTGGATACAGAGGTACCGGATTTTGGGAAAATGTTAAATTTGAAAAAATGCCATAAAATACAATAAAAATGATGAAAAATAGTCGGAAAATTTCTCCAAAAATAAAAAATCATGTTTTTTTATCTTGATATTGCCCGATACGATTTTTCAAAAATCCAGAATATTTTTTGGATTGGGAAAAATTAATTTGAAATTTTCCAAAAATTTTTTGTAAAAAATAACGAAAAATTTGATATTTCTTCAAAATTTATGAAATCTGAAAATTGACATCAGTGTTCTGTAAATAAAAAAATGTTTTTGAACTTTGAAAAATGTGAAATATCAATTTTTGAAAAAATGCAATTTTTACAATTTCAAAAAATATTCAAAAATAAATTTATGATCAAAAAATTAGAAATGTCTGAAATTTAGTATTTTTCAATTTTTCAACTATCAGAAAATTCGATTTCTGGGGGTTTTGAGCCATTTATCTAGAATTTCCGATTTTTAGAAAATTTGTAACATCACTGAAAATGAGTCTGAAAGTCCCAATTTTTTCAAAAGTTTTTAGAATTAAAATTTTTTCTGAATCCCAGAATTCTAGAATTCTAGAGGCATCTGCTTCTGAAAATTTTTGATTCAACACTAATTTTGAAACATGCATTTTATTTTCGGAAATTCAAAAAATATGTAAAATCAATTTTGACATTTTTTCAGTTTCATAAAATTTCTAAATTTCTAATTTTTCAAAATATTTTCACTACTCAGCTCGTTTGGTTTTCGAAAATTTTCAATTCCAGAAAAAATCAATTTTCTCGATTTTTTTTGCAAAAAAATAAATTCCAATTTTTCAATTTCAACAACCAGTTTAGACAGATCTATTTCTATTAATCAATTTTTTTCAATTTTGAAAAAAAATGTATCCCTTATCAATCCCCTATCTTTTTTAGAGCCGAACGCCTATCCCGTGTGCGAAAGATGGTCGAGGCAATGGAAAAGTACCGTGTCCGTCAGATGGAATCCCTTCACGACAAATACACGAAACGAGTC
The DNA here is from genome assembly GCA_900536315.3 of Caenorhabditis becei. Lineage (NCBI taxonomy): Eukaryota > Metazoa > Nematoda > Chromadorea > Rhabditida > Rhabditidae > Caenorhabditis > Caenorhabditis becei. Next base: position 24,624 of record LR539714.1, on the reverse strand, counting down.
CAAATCGTCCGTGACAACTACCACCAACAAGTCGAGGCCCTCCGTGTGTCCTATGCCGTCCAGCACGAAAAGTTCCAGAATTATAGGGCTGCTCAGGTAAATTTTTTGGGAATTTTTCTGGGGTCTCGCCATGAAAATTAAACAAATAAAAATTTTTTTTGCGGTTTCAGAAAAATAGATTTACCAAATTTTGGGCCTTGCAACGAAAATACAGAATTTTTGCTAATTTTGAAAACTCGGATTTTTTTTTAATTTTCGGAAAATTGAAAATTGTGGTTTCAAAATTCTCAAAATATATTTTTTTCAAGTCTGGGTCTCACCACGAAAATTCCCATTTTTTCCCATTTTTAGAAAACATTTGGACATTCGAGAGGAAAAAACATTTTTTTTCTCTGAATTTTTCAAATTTCCTCTTCCAGGTTGATGCAGTGCACTCTCACTTGGATGCCATGAGAGACGGATACAATAATCAATTGGGCAGGGTCAGGGAATACGGATCGAAACGTGCCGAGCAATTGTGGGAGAGCTATGAGAGACAGGTTCGTTTTTAGAGGAAATTCTGAAAAAAAAGCAAAAAAATTGAAACAAGAAAAATTATTTTTACAGTTTCAACAAAATTCAAATTTTTTTTGGAAATTTTTGAAACAATTTTTTTTGATTAGAAAAAATTTATTTGAAAAAATTTGTTCTGTTGCCTGAAAACCGGAAGAGTAAAATTAAATTGAAAATTAAAATTCCAGTTTCAAAATAAAATGTTATCAAATTTTTTATTATTTTCAAAAACATCCATTCTGAATGGTTATTTTTACAAATTAAAAAAAAAATCTTTTTTTACTTTCTGAATTTTTTTGATACATTTTCAGCTTAAAAATAGGCATAATCACTGGATGAACATGAATTTCAGAAAAATCTTTAAAAAATCATTTTTCCGAAATTTCCGGTTTCAAAGAAAAATGAAAAATATTCTATTTTCCAAAATTTTCCATGGTCTAGACTAAAAATTCAAAAAAAAAAGGTTCATTGTTTCAATTGAACATTCTATTTATTTTTAAAAATTGTTTTTGGATTAAAATATCAATTATTGGATTCAGTTTTGTTCTGAAAAATTAAAAAAATTGAGAAATGATTTTCAATATTCAATTGTTCAACAATATTCAAGATATTTGAAAATTCAATGTTCAAAAAACGATGTTTCAAATTTCCTACAATTCTGATTTTCTGGAATATTAGTTCGTTTTATATTTATTTTTAATTTTTCCCGCCTTTTTCCAGGTGAACAGAATGCGTACATTCAGTCTGCAGCACCGTCTGAAAATGATGAGACAGTACAAAGTGAAGCAGAGATACGTCAACAAACTGCTCGAATCGTTCCAGGCCTCTTCGCCGGATGTTCAAATGGAAAACGTAAGATTTTTAAATATTTTTGAGATATTTTCAAAAAATGGCAATATTGGAGCTTTCATTATCAATTTTGCAAAAATTGGAAAATTTGAAAATTTGGTGAAACAGAAAAATTTTTTTTTGGAAATCAATTTTTTTTATTTTCTAAATTTTTTGGAAATTTCGAAAATAAAATTGGTTTCAAAAATTTTTAGAAAAAAAAAATAAAATAAATTTATTATTTAAAAAATAGAATAGCCAGACTTTCAGAATTGAACAAATAAAATCAATAAATTTATTTCCGCTTGCGATATTGATGAATTTCAAAAAATTACATCCCTTTTTGAAATTTTGAAACATTGATGTTTTCTATTATTTTTAGATTCTATAAAATGGATAAATTGACAGGAATTTATCAAAATGAAAATAATAAAAATGAAAAAAAAATGTTTTTTTTTGTTTCAAAAATCTGATTTTTGTCAATTTTTCCTTTTTTTTTTGCAAAATCCATTTCAAAAAAAAACGGGAAGTTGTCAAAAAGCTACCAAAAAATTATAAAACTAGAAAAAAAAATTGTATTTCAAAAAATAGGATCTCCTTTCAGAAACTCAATTCTCCCTGGTTTTTCAAAAAAATTCAATTTTCAAATTTCTAATCAAAAATCAGATTTTCGCCAGTTTTACACTGAAAAATTTATGTTCTCATCTTCATAAAATCCCCAAAAATTGCCTAGATCAATAAAAAGTTTTCAAAATAAAAATTCTGAAACTGTAAAAAAACATATTTTCAAAATTTCATTTTTCCTTGTTCTTTTCTTCAAAATTAAAAAAATTGCAGAATTAGATTTTTCATATTTCTGATCAAAAATCCAATTTTCGCCAATTTTTCCAATACAAAAATACCTTCTTTTCCCATAAAAAATCCATTTCCCCCCTAATTTTGCAGGAAGAGAAAGTGCGTGCCGCGTTGGAAATCCCCGACGACCTCGGTCCGATCGATGGCTCCCTGGACACTCCTTCTCGACTTTCCCGCAGTTCCTCGTTCCACAGTCTTCCCGAATACGTCATCGACGAACAGGGAAACGTCCGACCCGGAATCATCCCGACCACCTCGTCAGCTGCTATTAGGTATGCAGATTTTTTAAAAATCACTGCTTCAAAAAAATCTTGAAAATTTATTTTTTTTTATGGGATTGTTCAATTATGACTGCAAAGTTCACAAAAAATAGTTTTGTTAATTAATTTTGAATATTTGATTTTTTTTTAATTTATCAAAAATTCCTGTTTCAAAAAAAAAGTACTATTTTCACTCTAAAAGTTGTCCAATTCGAAAACAGGTTGATCTAAATTTTTTTTTTTCAAAATTCCTCCAAATCACAAAATTATAAAAATATGTACCGTTTCAAAAAAGGTACTTTTATTTTTTTTTAAATTTTGATTTTCATTAGGGGGGGGGGGGGAAATTAGGATCAATTATTAATTTTTAGCAATTTTTTTTTCAAAAATTCAAATTTCAAAAAAAAATCACAAAATTTCCAAAAATCAATTTTTCAAAATTTCAAAATTTCAAAGTAAATTTCTTTTTCACAAATGCTATTTTTCTAAAAATAAAAATAAAAACTTGATTATTTGATTTAAAAATTTAAAAAATTTCTATTTAGGCATTCTTGGTTTTTTTTTTTCAAAATTCTGAAATTGTGTATTTCTCTAACTTCTGAATTTTTTCTTGATTCCTCCTTCTTGAGGATTACTGTAGTTTCGTTTCAAGACCCGAAAATCTAAAATTGAACATTTCACACAAGATGAAAGAGTACAGTAATCCAAAAAAATTTCCGTTCCATCATTTTTTCAAATTTATGGCAAATTAATTTTAGAGAAAAAATGAACAATTTCGGAAAATTTTCTGTTTCAAAAAATATTGATTTTTTTTAATTTCAAAAAAAAATCGATTTCAGTTAGTTTCAACCAATTCTAATTTTCATAAAAAATGGAAAAAAAAATTTCGTTTCAAAATTGTTATTTGTACTGATTGAAAAATTTTCATTACTGTGTCTCACAAATTTCCAAAAAAAAAAAGTTTTTCAAAAATTTTCAAAAAATAAAGAAATTTGAAATTCCATAAAAATCATTTTCAGTTAGTCCCAACAGGTCCTAATTTCCCCAAGACTTTACAGATTCCCCTCCTCCTCGGCCAACAAACCATCGACTTCTGGAGCAGGTCCGAGCACGTCTTCCGCCTCATCGTCATCCGGATATCCCCGCTCGCCCGACTCGTCTCCACCAGGAAAAAGTGATAATTGATAAGAACTAGTGATAAGACTCCCCTGATTAGCATTCCAATCCCCTCCCCCCTTTTTTTGCAAAATTCTAATCCGTATTTTCTCGATTCTTTGGATTTCTTTTTTTTTCCCCAAAAAATCAATACTTATCAGGAATTCGACCCGCCCAACATTTGAGAGCTTTTTGTGTGTATTTGTGTACTTTATTGGAGTATTTGAATATTTGACATGTGAATATATATTTTTAGAAATTTTTTTACGATGGTCTAGAAGCGAAAATCGGAATTTTTGGAATTTAAACAAAATTGTATTTAAAAATGTTTTAAACTATTTATTTTTTGGGTCTCGAAGCGAATTGGATTTAAATCATCAATTATTGATTTTTAAGGATATTTTCAAAATTTTAAAGAAAAAAAAATTTCGAATTTTATCACTGATTACCATAATTATCAACTTTATCTTGTATTCTATAGGCCAATGAATCAAATATAAAGAATAAGAAATATCACCAATATAGGTCAAAACCCGATTTGATAAAATCTAGTAATATTGCGAAATCAACATGAATAGCCCAGTGATTACTGTAGTTAGAGGCCTGATAAGAAGTGATAAGATAAGGGATACAAAATGATAAGAAGTGATAACTGATTATCATAAATCACAGAAAAAGTTGTCTTAAACAAAAATGCGTTCGAATAAAAGTCGTTTCGACGAAATTTCGACCGAAATGTAATTCTTCGAGTTGGGAATAGTCATCATTCGAGAGTTTCTATTCGATGGGTCAATGGGCCACTGGGACAAGTAGTCGTGAAGATGAGCATCGTCTGGATCCGTGTAGTTGAGACAGAACCGGTTGCAGAAGGTTTTTGTAGTCATCATCTGGAGAAATGTTGTGAGATTGTTGAATAATCAGAGTTTCAGCCTCCCTATAATAACTCCCGAAACATTTTTTAAAATTAAACAATCTAGTTCATCACTTTTCACTAGATCTTGAAGTGAAAAAGAGTATAAACGTATTTTTGGTAAACTTTGGAAATGCGTAAATAGCTGAACCGTTCAGTTCGGGTCTCGAAGAAAAAAATGCGCATTCCGTGCTGCGCCTTTGAAATCGTTACGGTTTTCACCGCAGTCTACCGTAGTCTTTTCAAAGGCGCATGCGCATTATGTTCGCTTCGAGACCCAACGGATTCCTATGCCAATTGATTATTACCGTACCTTAAAGGAATGCTCCACCCTGCGTTTTCGAAATTCAAATTTGAATTTCAAAATTTTCGCGCCAATTTGACGAAAATTTTCAAAATTCCACAATTTGCATGTTTTTTGTGTGCCAGATGCTAAATTTAGTCATAAATTACAGTTTTTATGCGTTTCCAGTCGTTTTTCCAGTCTGCGAACTTACCACGTGGCCGAAAACGAAAACTAATTTCAAACGCGGTGGTGGTTTCGCGCGCTTTTTGGTGCGCACCAAAAAGCCCGCGCGGTTCAAATTTGAATTTCGGTCGCACAAAAATGCGATTTTTGTCGAATTTAATGCGTTTTTCGCCAAACAAACGATCAAATGGCAATAAGGAAGGCAAAATGAATCAGTTTTTGTAAAAATCAGCCAAACTTTGGAATAGGGTGGAGCATTCCTTTAAAGGCGCAGCACGTTTTGCGCCAATTTTCGGTGATTCGAGATACAAAGATACTCTTTTCCAGCTTGATTTTCAAATAAAGTCATCTCGTCCCACTCACCTCAATAACTTGCTCCAAAAAATCAATAGTCACAGCTTCCATCGAAATACTTGAACGATCCACTTGCAGGAAGTTTATCAAAAACAGTGCATTTTCCGCGTCCTTCTTCAGCTGCACTTGTTTCGAACCTCCGATGGGAACATACATAATTCGGATATCAACCAAAGTTTTTCTCTCTAAAAACGGCAGGAAAGAGCCAACGAATTCGAGATTTCCGTATGAATGGAAGGACACTATTTTCACTTGAAGTTTGTCCATATTGAAAACGCTGATAATATTCAGAATATCTGTCATTTTTCTGATGAGCTTCTCATTCCGAATCGTCAAGACTTGACGTGGGACTGACGTTACTTGACGTGGATTCATAAAAAAGATGCTCAAATTTCCAATGATCACATTCGGCTTATTGATTTTTTGCAGCAGTGTCGAGACTGCCGCAGCAATGAAATGTCCGTTTCCGATGACACCCTCACTATTGTTCACTTTTCTTTTGTGAATCGTCTCACTTATTTCGATAAACTCCAGCTTCAACTGTTTTTTGCCGTTTTGGTAAACTGCGATTTCAACTTTTTCGAAATATTTTCCGGATGGAAGGAAACGGAAATCAACAAAGTCGAATTGAATCTTTGCTGAATCGATCATTTGCTTGAATTCTGTTGAACATTGGCCGAGATGAGTTCTGAAACAAAATACAATTTGAAAATTGTTTTTCTTTTTTTTTCAAAAATTCCAGAATTTTTTCAGATCCATTTTTAATTTACAAAAACACTCAAGTGACAAACACACAAATTTTTCGTTCTCGACAATTTTTCTAGGCAAATTGAAGCAACGTACCTTGGCAAAAATTCCAGTGAGTCGACGATGGTCTTCTTGACATTCCAAGGCATTCCGCACAGAGTTAAAGGGATTTTAGACATTGTCTCGAGGTAGAGTGGGTGAGTGAACACAAATGAGAAGGACAAATGAGAAGGGACCTCTTAGACAGCGTATCGTCACGTACGATACATCGGTCTATTCATTGACAACAACGCGATGCGGCGACTACCTCAAACAGGGGTTCCTAGGCCACGGCCACGGGATACGCCCACTTTTTTAAAATTTTTGCATTGAAAAACTACGAAAAACCTGGTTTTCTCGAACATCTGAATTTGGCTCAAGAAAAGAATGCGAGCAATTGTAGCAAAGATTTTGGGAACATCAAAAAAATTTATTACAGTAAACAGTAAAACTTATTATTTTAATTTGAAATGGGTATAAATTTTGCTAATGGGTCTCGCAACGAAAAACGGCGAGAAACGACGAAAAGCATGCTGCGCCTTTAAAGTTAAAGTTTCGTTGCGAGACCCATTGGCAACGCATTTCAAAATTCACAAAATGATAAGAAGTGATAAATGATTATCATAAATCACAGAAAAAGGTGCCTTAAACAAAAATGCGTTTCATCAAGAGTTGTTGCGACGAAATTTGAACCGCAATGTAGTTCTTCGAGTTGGGAATAGTCAGCTTCCGAGAGTTTCTATTCGATGGGTCAATGGGCCACTGGGACAAGTAGTCGTGAAGATGAGCATCGTCTGGATCCGTGTAGTTGAGACAGAACTTGTTGCAGAAGGTCTTCGTAGTCATCATCTGGAAATGTTTTTTTTTTTTGAAATATTCATAACTCGCTTCATTTTCACTTTTGTGAGTTCTTCGTGATACTATTCGATTCCTCTCAACAATTTCCACCGAAATTTACGTTTATTTTGTCGAAAACGATAACTTGAATACTTATTATCAGCTAAAAACTTTTAAAAAGTGAAAAACGGAGAACTAGATTTTCAAATTGTTTTCCCACTCACCTCAATAGCTCGCTCCAACAGATCCATTGTCACAGCTTCTACCGAAATATAGTTACTTTCCAGCTGCATGAAATCCGCCACAAACATTCCATTTTCCGCAGCCAGCTGCACTTGTTTCGAACCTCCGATGGGAACATACCTAATTCGGATACCATCCAATCTTTTTTTCTCTAAAAACGACAGGAATGAGCCAACGAATTCGAGATTTCCGTATGAATGGAAGTACACTATTTTCACTTGAAGTTTATCCATTTTCGGGTTAAAAACGCTGACAATATTCAGAATATCTGTCATTTTTCTGATGAGTTTCTCGTTCCGAGCCGTCAATTTTTCATATGGGACTCCTCTGATTTTCAAAAAAAAGATTCTCAAATTTTCAATGATCACATTCGGCTTATTGATTTTTTGCAGCAGTGTCGAGACTGCCGCAGCGATGAAATGTCCGTTTTCGATGACACCCTCACTATTGTTCACTTTTCTTTTGTGAATCGTCTCACTTATTTCGATAAACTCCAGCTTCAACTGTTGTTTGCCGTTTTGGTAAACTCTGACTTCAACTTTTTCTTGATGTTTTCCGGATGGAAGGAAACGGAAATCGATAAGGTCGAAGTGGATCTTTGCTGAATCGATCATTTGCTTGAATTCTGTTGAACATTGGCCGAGACGAGTTCTGAAACAAAATGAAATTTTTAAAAAATTTTGTGAAAATTGTCTTCAACTCTGATGTTTTGTACGCGATTCCCAAATACCAGCATTGTTTAAAGAAACACAGTCTTTAGTCCCAAAAAAACCAACAGTAAAGTGAAAAACTTTTATTTTCCCAAGATTGAACTAATTTTTTTTGATTCAAAAATTGATAGAAAAATGAAAAATACAAAAAAGATGTTTAATTAAAAAAATTTTCAAA
>LR539714.1:0-10391 GCA_900536315.3 Caenorhabditis becei | reverse complement strand
CTGTCAACGCTATTCCCAAATTGCGAGTTTTAACACTGTTAAAACTCGCTGTCCGCTGTAGCCACCGCCGCCCACCTCTGTACTAGAAGAACAAATAATCGAGCGTCCCTGTTCTCCAATTTCCATACAAGCAATCGGGAATTTTTGAAAAGTGGCACTTTGCATGAAATGATCCTTTTTCACTTCCTTGTCGACCTAAAAATGCGAAAATAAGCCTAAAAAGAGGGAAAATCAATAGAATACCTTGAAAAGTTTAACATTTCCTCCGTGATCACCAGTGATAAGAATCGGACGCGTTTTGTGGAACTTGACAACGCTGATTCCGCGCTGAAATTTGAAAATAAATAAATTTGAGTAAAAAATGGAGAAAATTCTGAAAATTGAATCAAATAAAAAAAATTATTAAAAAAATCTTGAAATTTAACAAACTTCTAATCCCAAAAATTTTCCAAAAATTAAAAAAAAAATTCCCAAAATTTCCATAAAACCCTTCACGAACCGTAGATCTGTGTCCAATATGTCCAATATTAACGTGGTGAGACCCATTTTAATAATACTGAAATAAATTTTTTTTATTTTTGTGAAATTCAATTTTTAACTTCGAGACCCATTTTTTAAAATTTTGAAATTTTGATTTTTTTTTCAAATACAAATTTTTTTCATATTTTTTTTCAATAAAAAAAATCAAATTTTCGCTACAAGACCCAACAAAAAATCTCCATTTTTCATTTAAAAAATCTGAAAATTCAGAATTATCGTGGCGAGACCCAATTTTCCCAATTTTTGGAAATTTTGATTTTTCTAAAATTTTAAAACTAATTTTTCGCCTTGAGAAATTCAAAAAAAAATTAAAAATTTATTAGAGTGAACAGTAAAAATTATTATAAAAAATTATTTTTTTAATTTGAATTGCGTATAGATTTTTCTAGTGGGTCTTGCAACGAAAAATGAGAAAAAGCACGCTGCGTCTTTAAAGTTAAAGTTTCGCTGCGAGACCCACTGGAAACGCATTTCAAATGAAACAAATGATAAGAAGTGATAACTGATTATCATAAATCACAGAAAAAGGTGCCCTAAACAAAAATGTGTTCGAACAAGAGTTGTTTCGATGAAATTTCAGCCGAAAGGTAATTTTTCGACTTGGGAAGAGACAGCATTCGAGAGTTTCTATTCGATGGGTCAATGGGCCACTGGGACAAGTAGTCGTGAAGATGAGCATCGTCTGGATTCTGGTAGATGAGCCGGAATTTTGTGATGGTGGTCTTTGTCATCATCTAGAAAAAGTTGTGCGATTGCGAAAACTACAGTAAGACTCGCTGATCAATTTTTGTTAAAAATTCAAATCTTACTGTACTTTTCGCTACGAGATATCATGCGCGCCAATTTGAAAAATTGAAAAAAAAAACGAAAAACTTTTTTTTCCGTGTCGAGACCCAAAAATGATGAACTAGATTTTCAAATATTTCGAAAATCATTTGGTCGTTCCACTCACCTCAATAACTCGTTTCAACAGTTCCACAGGCACAACTTCCGTCGAAATTGTTGCATGCTCCCGGTACGCAAAGTTCGTCAACAACAGTGCATGATCCACATCGTCTTTCTGTTGCACTTTTTTCGAACGACTGGTCGAATCATACCCAATATGGACACCAACTAGAGTTTTTCTCGCTAAAAACGGCAGGAAAGAGCGAAGGAATTCGAGATTTCCGTGCGAATGAAACGACACAGCTTTCACTGGAACTTTGTTCATTTTTGGGTTAGAAACGCTGACAATATTCAGAATATCTGTCATTTTTCTGATGAGCTTCTCGTTCCGACCCATCAAAATTACACGTGGGACTCCTCTGATATTCAAAAAAAAGATTCTCAAATTTCCAATGATTGCATTCGGCTTATTGATTTTTTGCAGCAGTGTCGAGACTGCCGCAGCGATGAAATGTCCGTTTTCGATGACACCCTCACTATTGTTCACTTTTCTTTTGTGAATCGTCTCACTTATTTCGATAAACTCCAGCTTCAACTGTTTTTTGCCGTTTTGGTAAACTGCGATTTCAACTTTTTCGTGATGTTTGTCGGATGGAAGGAAACGGAAATCGACTAAGTCGAAGTGGATCTTCGCCGAATCGATTATTTGCTTGAATTCTGTTGAACATTGGCCGAGATGAGTTCTGAAACAAAATACAATAAAAAAAATATTTTGTGAAAATTGTCGTCAACTATGATGTTTTGTACGCGATTCCCAAATCACAGAATTAGTTCATTGAATTTTAAAAATAACGTACCTTGGCAGAAATTCCAGTGAGTCGACGATGGTCTTCTTGACATTCCAAGGCATTCCGCAAAGAGTTGGAGGGATTTTAGACATTGTCTCAAGGTAGAGTGGGTGAGTGAACACAAATGAGAAGGGACCTCTCAGACAGCGTATCGTCGCGTACGATACATCGATCTATTCATTGACAAAAACGCGAGGGTTCCTAGGCCACGGCCGCGGGACACGCCCACTTTTTCAAAATTTTGCATTGAAAAACTACGAAAACCCTGGTTCTCTCGAACATCTGAATTTGGCTCAAGAAAAGAATGCCAACGTTTGTAGCAAACAAAATTTGCAATCATTTAGTCTAAGAGCGACTTGGATTCAGCAACTTTGAAAAAATTTATAAGACTTTGAAGATTAAGATGAGTTATTTGTAAAAATCGAAATGCCTAGGACCAAAAGTTGAAAGAATGTAAAAGAATCAACTTTTGTGACCTGAATATGACCCCTATAGAGTAGTTTTGAAAAATGGAGTCAAAATACCAAATAGTCCCAGATAGACCCCCTTGGTGAGAAAAAAGGCAAATTCTCAAAAAAGTCTAAATAACTGGAGAAAACCAGGTTTTTCGTAGTTTTGCAATGCAAAATTTCAAAAAAGTGGGCTTGTCCCGCGGCCGTGGCCTAAGAACCCCCGCTTGAGGTAGTCGCCCATCGCGTTCTTGTCAATGAATAGACCGATGTATGGTACGTGACGATACGCTGTCTAAGAGGTCCCTTCCCATTCGTCCTCCTCACTTCTCATTTGTGTTCACTCACCCACTCTACCTCGACACAATGTCTAAAATCCCTCCAACTCTTTGCGGAATGCCTTGGAATGTCAAGAAAACCATCGTCGACTCACTGGAATTTTCGACAAGGTACGTTATTTTTAAAATTAAAGAATTCTTACGAGTTTAAAATTTTTTTAAATTAAACATCTTTTTTTTCTATCAATTTTTGAATAAAAAAAGTTAGTTCAACCTTGGGAAAATACAATTTTTTCCCTTTACTGTTGGTTTTTTTGGGACTGTGCACACGATTTTTCGGAAATTTTTCAATACTCTGAAAATGGAAAAAAGTCAAAGTGGACCAAATTTGACGACAGACTGCAGATTATTACTATTTTTCAAAAATGGTTTTTCGGACAATTCACTATAAATGACGGAATTTTTCGAATAAACGAAAAACTTTTTTTCGAGTAAAAAATGCATTCAATTTGACGACAAAATGCACATTTTCTTTTAAAAAAATAAAATAATGCTGTAATTTGGGAATTGCGTACAAAACATCATAGTTGACGACAATTTTCAAAAAATTTGAAATTTCGAAAAAAATGGCGCATTTTTTAAAATGCACTTGGTTTGACGAAAAAATGCAGATTTTTCGAAAAAAAATTTAAAAAACTAAAAAAAATTTTCTGAATTTTTTCAAATTGTATTTTGTTTCAGAACTCATCTCGGCCAATGTTCGACAGAATTCAAACAAATGACCGATTCAGCAAAGATCCACTTCGACCTTATCGATTTCCGTTTCCTTCCATCCGGAAAACATCACGAAAAAGTTGAAATCACAGTTTACCAAAACGGCAAGCAACAGTTGAAGCTGGAGTTTATCGAAATAAGTGAGACGATTCACAAAAGAAAAGTGAACAATAGTGAGGGTGTCATCGAAAACGGACATTTCATCGCTGCGGCTGTCTCGACACTCCTGCAAAAAATCAATAAGCCGAAGGTGTTCATTCGAAATTTGAGAATCTTTTTCTTGAATATTAGAGGAGTCCCACGTGTAGTATTGATGGGTCGGAACGAGAAGCTCATCAGAAAAATGACAGATATTCTGAATATTGTCAGTGTGTTCAACCCGAATATGGACAAATTTCAAGTGAAAGATGCTTCGTTTCATTCATACGGAAATCTCGAATTCCTTCGCTCTTTCCTTCCGTTTTTAGAGAGAAAAATTCTAGTTGGTGTCGATATTAGGTATGATTCGACCAGTGGTTCTAAAAAAGTGCAACAGAAGGACGATGCGGAACATGCACTGTTGTTGACGAACTTTATGTACCGGCAGCATGCAAAAATTTCGATGGAAGCTGTGCCTGTGGAACTGTTGGAGCGAGTCATTGAGGTGAGTGGGACGGCCCATAAAAAGAAATACTAGACCCATTTTCCAAGATTCGCTGATTTGATTATCAAAAAATATAATTATCAAAAAATTCGCCATGCTCGATTTTTTGCGTGTGACAATTTTCAGTGCACAAAAGTGATTCTGAGCACAAAAAGTTGAAACATTTGAATTTTCGCCAGGGCGGTGAAATGCACACATTGCACCCGATAGAACGCGCAAGTTTGGCACTAGGTTGCTCCGAAATTACGCTATCACTCCTTGTTTATTGTGAATCGACACGAAGCGATATTTTGGCGCGGATTTCAAAATTTGAAAGTTTTTGGGCTCACGGAGCCCTGGATCACTTTTTTGAACTGAAAATTGTTACAGACACTATTATTGCCGTCCCCCCACTCGTGGGTCTCGCCACGAAAATGGTTTCTGGCTGAAATAGGGCTTTTTGACAGGGTTTTGATACTTTTTCCAATGAAAATGGATGAATTCGATCATTTCCAGCCAAATTTCAGCAGTTTTCACCAATTTTTAGTGAAAATGAGGTGTTCTCGGAAGAAAGCGGCAAATTACCCAAAAAATGCATTTTATGTTCTGAAAATCGGTGGAAAATGCTGGAAATTGGCTGGAAATTATTGAATTCCCCATTTTCATCAGAAAAAGTGTAAAAATTGTCCAGAAGCCGTTATTCAGCCAGGAATCATTTTCGTGGCGAGACCCATCAGGTGACTCATTTTCAATCTTCCAACTTTTTCTAGATGATGACGAAGACCTCCTTCACAAAATTCCGGCTCATCTACAGGAATCCAGACGATGCTCATATTCACGACTACTTGTCCCAATGGCCCATTGACCCATCGAATAGAAACTCTCGAATGATGAATATTCCCAACTCGAAGAACTACATTTCGGCTGAAATTTCATCGAAACAACTCTTGATCAAACGCATTTTTGTTTAAGATGCACATTTTTCTGTTATTTATCACTTCTTATCACTTCTTATCATTCTCTAAAATTTGAAATGCGTTGCCAGTGGGTCTCGCAACGAAATTTTGACTTTAAAGGCGCAGCATGCTTTTCGTCGTTTTTCGTTGCGAGACCCACTAGATTTTTATAATAATTTTTACTGTTCACTGTAATAAATTTTATATACATTTTTTTTTGATCTTTTGATCTTCAAAGCGAAAAATTAGTTTAAAAATTTTAGAAAAATCAAATTTTTAAAAATTGAGAAAATTGGGTCTTGTCACGAAAATTCTGAATGTTCGAATTTTTCATTGGGTGGGTCTTAAAGCGAAAATCTGATTTTTTTAACTGAAAAAAAAGAGAAAAAATTTTTATTTGAAAAAAAAATTAAAATTTCAAAAATTTCAAAAAATGGGTCTCAAAGCAAAAAGTTGAACTCTTTACAAAAATTGAAAAATGGGTCTCACCACGAAAACTGAAAATTTGAAAAAAAAAATCGCTGCGAGACCCAAAAAATGAATAATTTCAGATTTTTGGGTCTCGACACGAAATATCTTTTTTTTGAAATTTTCGTTTGAAAAAAATTTTTAAAAAATGTTTTCTAAATTTTTCAAAAAAAATTTGAAACACGAAAAAATTTTTGAAAAATCAAATTTTCAATTTTTCGTGTCGAGACCCAAAAATTCTATTTTTTTTTCGATTTATAATTCCAAAAATTCTCAAAAAAACTGCAAATTATCAATGGAGCGCGTTTCCATTCCATTTTCTGTTCAAATGTCTTCTTCTTTTCGTCTTCTTCTCCATCAAACACACACTATTTCGACATACGTGAAATTCGGGGCAATGTAGGTCACTGACACACTTGAACACGTGCTCTTTCACGTGAAAACAGTATTTGTTGACACATTTGTGATGGGCAGAACAGTTCCGATCGGTTAGACATTCTCCACGAGAAGATGGGGACGATGGCGAAGTGGACGGGACCAGCTGTAACAGATACTTTTGAGGGGAAATTGGATTAAGATTTGAAAATTGAAACTGTTTTTCAAAAATTTGTTTTATGAAAAATTTGAAAAATGTTTCCTTTCGAAATTTGATTTTTTGAAAAAATTGAAATTTTGGGTCTCGACACGAAATCATGTTTTTCTGCCTTTGTTGAATCTATTTTTTTCAAAATTGAAATTTTTTTTATTTGAATTATTTGCAAATCAATTTTCTCAAAAATTTTAAATTTTAGGTCTTGACATGAAATCATGTTTTTCGCTTGTTTTTTTACAATTCAAAAATTTTCTTTCTTTGGAAATTTGAGAATTTCTGAATTTGGGTCTCGACACGAAAACATGTTTTTGCTTTTTTTTTTCAAAATTGAAATTTTTTTTTTTGGAAATTTGATTTTTTCAAGAATTGAAACTATTTTTCTACGAATTTGAAACCTTTTTCTTTGGAAATTTTAAATTTTGAAATTTTGGGTCTTGACACGAAATCATGTATTTTTGCCTTGTTTTTCAAAATTGAATGAGTTTTTTTTGGAAATTTGAAAGTTTGAAAAGAAACTTTTTTTCAATATTGAAGTTTTTTGTTCTTTGGAAATTTGATTTTTTGAAAAATTTGAAATTTTATGTCTCGACACGAAAACATGTTTTCGTCCATTTTTTCAAATTTTCAATTTGGCGCGCATGATATCTCGCAGCAAAAAGTACAGTAAGATTTGCATTTTTCAATGTTTTTGGGCTGTTTTCAAGTAAATTTTCTCTGAAAATGCGAAAAATGCAATGATTCATCCAAAAACTGTCGGACGAACTCACAAAAGCCGTAAAACACTCAAAAAATGCAAATCATACTGTACTTTTCGCAGCGAGATATCGGGAAAAAAAACAGTACATTTCAAATATATTTTTTATTTTTTCAAAATAATTTTTGTTCTAATGTAATGCCAACAACCAATGCCATAAACATTGAAAAATAGAGGCGAAATTTTAGTTCCAAAATTTCTTGAAACATGAAATTTTTTTGGATTTTTTGCCAAAACTTGCTAGGAATTATCACAAAAACCCGCTCAATTTCCCCATTTTCATTTTTGAGAATTCTTCCAGAATTTTCCAAAATTTGGTCACTTCCTTGTAAAATGCATATTCTGGAACACGAAAAAGTGTACCGAGAAGAGATTTTTCCGTTGATAAAGACCTTTGGAAAGTGAGATGGATCTGGAGATAAAAGAAGAAATGAGATCAAGAGGAATGGTCACTGATCGGTTGAAGATTCTAGAACTGATGTTACGGTTCACAGTTTCTCCGGAATTATCCGTAGTTTAGACTATTGGGTCTCGACACGAAAATGGTTTATGGCTGGAATACAGCTTTTCTGATGGATTCAAGCATTCCCCATCAATTTCCAGCAGTTCCTCTGCCACGCCCCGCCCCCTTTTCAATGTGTCCAACCTGGTGACAAGTGTCTCGTCGATCGCCTTCAACTCGGATGCACAAATCATGGCGATCTGTTCGAATGTCAAACAGAATCAGCTTCGTCTCGTCCATGTCGCCAGTCAGGTGCGAATTTTGAATTTTTTGAAAAAGCAAAAGAAAAATATGAATTTTCTTGAATTAAACATTTTTTTTTCAAATATAAGAAAATATAATTGTTTTTTGGGTTTTTGAAATTTACGAATTAAAAAAAAATGTTTTTAATGCAGAATTTTCGAAATAAATTGAACAATTGAAAAAAACATTTTTTTTTTTTGATTTTGATTTTTTTCAATTTTCGTGTTGAGACCCAGAAATCCCTCATTAATTTGAATTAAAATTTACAGAGGCGTTTGATTTGTTTTTTTTTCAAAATTTTTCTTATCAGTGACTCACCATTATCATTATCAATATCACTAAAAATAGGCAAGAAGCATTTTTATGAGTCATTATCACTCAAGCCGGAAAAATGGGAAAATAGGTATACAACAATTGCAATTTGTTCTAATCGATAAGGAGGTGATAAGAATTGGTCATGTGGTTTTTATGCCTTATCAGTGATTCGGTCTTGATTGACATTTTTGAAAAAAAACCCTTTTTGGGTCTCGTCACGAAAAATGAAAATTGGAAACATTGAAATTTTCAATTTTTGGGTCTTGAAGCGAAAAATTGATTTTTCAGAATTATTTGAAAAATAAAAAAAATTAAAAATTTGGGTCTCGCCACGAAATAAAAATAGAATTCAATTTTTCTTGAATTATTGATTTTTAAAAAATTGAAATTTTCAATTCCTTGGGTCTTGAAGCGAAAATTGATTTTTCAAAAAAAAATTCAAAAATGGGTCTCGCCACGAAAAAATCGAAATCTAATTTTCAAAAATAAAAAATTTTATTTCGACAACCCATTTTGAAAAAAATCAATAAATCAATAAAAAATTTCCGGAATTTTCCAAAAAAATTAAAAAAAAAAATTTTTCAGAAAAATCAATAAATCAATAAATGTATACACCACCAAATGAATCAAAAATTTAAACAAAAAAAATTTTATCACATTTTTTATTTTCCAAAAAAATCAATAAAATCAATAAAATCACCATCGAAACGGAATACATTTCATAAGAAGACATTTGTGTCCAGCGGGGCATTCCAATCGATTCTGGCACCGGATGAATCTTGGCAAAAAGCCAAATGCACGTGGTGCCACGTGGCATTTTCCGTCCTGACACGATCGATCCGTGGAGCAGTCAAAGTCGGAAGAGCAACGGACAAGAAGTGGTAGATAAGGAGACGGAGTGGTAGGTAAGGGGTCACGAGGAGACTCTTCTGATGAGTTGTCCGATTCAGATGACCATGGAATTCTTATGAGACCATCCTCTTCTTCTTCAGAAGACATTGTCAGATTTTGAAGATCTTCAGAAGAAGACGTCAAGTTTTGGCACAATGCCAAGGGGAGAAGAAGCAGGAGGAGGAGGAGCTGAAATTGCGTACTGTGCAACAGATTTTACGACAATTTTTTAGATTTTTTTTTTTTAAAATTTGATATTGAAATTTTGTACCAAAATTGATGAATTTAAAAATTTTAATAAATAGAAATTTTTTCCCAAATTTTGAAAAAAAAATCTGCAATTTGTCGTTAAATCTAGTGTATTTTCGAAAATTCAAAAATTTTTAAAATGTCATAAAATAATTTTTTCTCGAAAAATCTGAATTTTGTCGTCAAATCAAGTGCATTTTAGAAAATGTGCCATTTTTCAATTTTTCAGAATTTTTGTCAACTATGCTATGCACCAAATTTGACGACAAACTGCAGATTTTTTTCAATTTTTTTCAAAAATTTTTTTTGAACTGGAATTGCGTACAATGCACCGTAAATTACGGCATTTTTAAAAATAATCAAAATATTTTTTTTGATTTTCCAAATGCATTCAATTTGACGACAAAATGCACCTTTTTCTTGAAAAATATTAGAATACAGTATTTTGGGAATTGCGTACAAAACACCATAGTTGACGACAATTTTCAAAATTTTCAAAATTTTGAGAAAATTAGCACTTTTTTTTAATGCACTTGATTTGACGACAAAATGCAGAATTTTCGAAAAAAAATATTTTTCAGAAATTTAAAAAAAGTTTTAATTTTCAAAAATACACTGAATTTGACGACAAATTGCAGATTTTTTTTTCATAATTTAAAAATAAAAAATTTCATCAATTTCGGTACACAATTTTTTAATATTTTTTTTTTTTGAAAAAAAATTAAATTTCACAATTTCCTTCAACTTTAAAACTCACCATTTCAACTTTCAACATCTTCCCAAAAAAGTTGAAAAAAGGGAAAAATGTGGGGGAAAAGAGGCGAACTTTGAGAATAAATGATGCGTTTCCCGAGGAGGCGGACGGCAGAAAAAAACGATAAATTGTGTTATCGTCAGGGGAATTTTATGCGTTTTTGACAGGGGAAAGGGTGGGAAAAACAGAAATGAAAACACTTTTTCTGTAGAAAATTCGAGAAAAAAAAATATTTTTCAGTTTGGGCTATCATAGACCACTGATAACTTGA
>LR539712.1:937074-967141 GCA_900536315.3 Caenorhabditis becei | reverse complement strand
AGACAGCGTCGTGTGCTCGGTGGTCGATCCTGGAGAAGCTGTCGTTGATCCCGTGCCTGGCGAAGCTGGAGTCTCGGTTGTGGATCCTGGAGTTCCGGTTGGTGGAGACAGCGTTGATGGCTCGGTCGGGAGACCAGGCGTTCCAGATGGGAAGTCACCGCCTGAATATTAGTGTTCTGTTTTTGTTTCGTTCTAAAAGTCACCTGTTGGAGGAGTTAAAGTCGTTCCCGTGGCTGGTGACCCTGATGTTCCAGTTGGCGGGGACACGGTCGTTCCTGTGGCTGGTGACCCTGATGTTCCAGTTGGCGGGGACACGGTCGTTCCTGTAGCTGGACTTCCACTGGTGTGATCATCTGCATTCGAGTTAAACAATGTTTCGCATAGTTTTCACGTACCTGGATTCTTTGTAACTGTCGTAGTTGGCATCTTTGCAGTTGTGACTAAAGCTGTCGTCACTGGGGTTCCAGGATCTCTTGTAGTGCTTGTTGTGTTGCATCCCCAGTCGAATCCATCCGGTGGTTTCGGAAACTCTGGATGATGATTACACTCCTGATCGCAGTTGTCAGGATTTGTTTTATTGTGTTTGTGAGAATACTCTGAACGAATAATTGGAGTTCGTTCGCTCGCTACTATCGTACCATTTGTGTTATCATGTTGCTTGGGCGGACGTCGATGTCTGTGGCGCTCTGAAAATGGTTTGTCCTAATGAATACAATATAGAAATTGTACCAGGTCGAGAAGTAGCAAGAACATCTTGATGAATTACCAACGCGATAAGTAGGAGGGTGGGTATGAGCAGTCGCATCCTGAAATCTCGGAACATGATGAAGAGTGAAGAATCGGGAAGCCGGCGGTAGGCCGTGAAGTGGAACTCGATCTGTGCTGCGCTACGTTTCTCCCGTTTTTAAGGCTTTTTACCTTTTATAAGGCAAGGTTCTGCGCTTTCTGCTGACGTTTTATGTGGGGATATTAAAACTGCAACGTTAGTTCGGGGTTCCGAAGCGCCCACTCCTCCGCTGCAATTGCATGGTTCGCTGGTTGAATCTGGAGAACTTGGAACGGGAAAGAAAATTAATGCATGTTCTTGGAGTTCAAGAGAGCAATCCGGAGCGATTGCCTCATCGGATGGATTGTTTCTGGAAGATGCAACCTTAATTTAGATTCCGTTCTTCACGTTTCATGGAACACAGATTTTCGAAGAGTGCCGTACAGAACAGTGTGTGCAAACGTGTCGGAAAATGTCTGCCGAAAATTTTTTGACAAAATGTCAGGGACCCAAATGGAAAAATCGTTTTTTTTGGAAGGGTGTTTTTCTCCAAAAAAATTTTTCCCAAAAAAAAATGCAGAAATTTTCTTTGTCTGTCAAAATCGTTACTTTGGAACATTTTTCAGCCGGGCAAAAAAAAAAATTTTCCAAGGAATTGAACTCTCGCTTGCAGATTGTCATGCGCTAGCGCGACGCCACGCGTGCAGTCTCAGCAGACCAAGCGGGCGGCAATCACAATTGTGTCGGCAGCGCGCCTGTTTCCGGCTCAGTTTCAACTTATTTCACCCTCGAGACATGTCTTCCACCCTCCAAAACTGTTAAACTTCAATATTCATCACTCTCCCTCACAATTCATCTTCTCCTTCTGATTTTATATCACTTTCTGATAACTTGTCGTCACTAATGCATGCAACTCGCAGCGCCCGCACCATCCGTCACAGGCGCGCTGCCACCACAAATGTCATTGCCGTCCGCTTGGCCCGCTGGAGATGCATGTGTGGCGTCGCGCCAGCGCCACAGGTAAAACGCGGACAGTCCATAATGGACAGGATGTGGTCCGTTCGTGGCGCGCGCGTAGAAGTCATAGGAATTTCATATGCAACTTTTATGTTTCCATTACGGACCAGGCGCGAGTCCACATGAAATCCGTTACGGATCCGCCGCGAGAGGTCAGCTGCTCCCTCGCCCCGCCGCCCGCTGCCATAATGGATCCCCCGCGAGTTGCATTCGCTTCCTACAATGGACCCGCCGCGAGCCGTCACACGCGCACAGTTACTCGCCTAAGTCCCGAACCCTGTGAACAAGTTGCAAACGGTCAGCGCATTACTCTATTTCTCGCACAAGTCCCGAAGGCGTTCAACTTTTTTCGCTTCTTTGTGAAGTACTTGATGAAACGACTGATTTGGAGGATTTTTTATCTGGAAGTCTGGAAGTAAAAAATGAAAAATTTATAAGTTGCTGATGTGTGCAGTGTTTTGGCGGTGTCCATGTGTTGCTCGGTCGCTGTTTTCTCCTGGTCGTTGTCTTTTCGCTGCTCAGTGCAGATCTGAATGCCGATGGTTGAAAACCGAATGTGAAAGTGAAAAACTACCTCTCTCTCTGTTAAACATTGAATTCCAAGTGACAGCTACGATTTTCAGAGACGAACCTGAAATTTGCTTGATAGTTCTAGGAAACAGTGACACAATTAACGAAAATACACGAAATTCCTAGAAAAAACACTGTAAAGCAGTGTAAAAAAGTAATAGAATCAAAGAAAATAGAAAAAAAAATGAACACATAGAAAAATAAATTCGAAGTGTAATCTTACGGCCATAGTCGCTAGTCCTCGATTTCAATACACGCGCGAGCCCCGGATGGAACACATTAGATTCGATGGATTCTGGCTCGGTTGCAGTTCAGTATCCTCAATCTGTGAACGACTTCTGAAGAGCATTTTTGAGCATCGAAGTGAGCCAATGGACTGATCAGTGGGAGAAAGTCGGTCGATCCGATGGTTAAGAGTAGTTGTCAGTAAGGATTTGAAAAAGGGTGTCACAGTTGCCCCTCGCTCGAAAATAGTTCGGATGAGCTGAAATTTTGCAGAAATAATACATACACCCCATACTACAAGATTTTGACAAAGTTTGATTTCTAAAAAATCGTTCCAACAAAAAAGGCACTCCAACTTCAAATCATCATAACTTTGTTCAAACTCAACATTTTGAGTTGCTCTTTGAATCAATCGATAGAAAAAGGATTTGTGCGTATATTTGCAGTTGACAACAAAATTATACAAACACTTGAAAAAAGTGAAAACTCGAATTGAAAATTTTTCACAATTTGGAGAAGGAAATGGAGCAAGAAGTGATGAGGAACTTCATTGGAAGACGACTCGAAAAGCAGAGGAAGCAGTTGGTTCGGAGCTCACGGAGCTGGTGAAGGGCGGACGACTCACGGTGGGACTCAAGTGGAGACAAGTGTACGAAGCACAGAGATGGGCGGGACAGGAGAGAAAGCCCGGCGGATTCGTGGACATGCTGATGAAGGAGGCCGAGAGAGCCGAGGATCGACTGAGACACAATGAGATAATGCTCCAGACCGCCGAGTACATTCTGAACTGTTTCATTGTTGGGTTGTGATAATCGGAATGAATTGTAATAAATAATATGAATATGATTATAATAAAGATTTTTAAATTTCAGTTTTTGTAAAAATTTACGTTTACAATTGCCGGGTCTACCCCAATTTTGTTGACAATCACTTTGATTTCTCGCCCAACCAATTGTTTCCCCTTCCCGTTCCATCCCCGGTTTCTCTCCACTTTGTAAAGTCCCCAATTCAACGGTGCAAAACTTCGGTGCCTCATGCTGGAACCGAACCAGCGACCTTCTGTTTACTGCTGCAGACTGATAAGACTGATAATTGAGGTGCTGCAGCCTGATAAGACTGATAATTGAGGTGCTGCAGACTGATAAGACTGAAAATTGAGGTGCTGGAGACTGATAAGACTGATAATTGAGGTGCTGCAGACTGATAAGACTGATAATTGAGGTGCTGGAGACTGATAAGGGAGTAGCCTGAGAGTGATAAGGGAGGTGCTGGAGACTGATAAGGGAGTAGCCTGAGAGTGATAAGGGAGATGCTGGAGACTGATAAGGGAGTAGCCTGAGAGTGATAAGGGAGTGGCCGTTCAGCCGGCTTTATTTTTAGCTTCAATTTAATCAAAAAAACACTTTATTCAAAAAATATTTTATCATTTTCACAAAAACTTCTTTCTAGTTCTTCTTGGCAACGCTCTTCTCGTATTCAGCTCCAGTCTCGTCGCACTTCTGCAGCCACTTCTGAACTTCAACCTCGGCGTTCTCTCGGTCCATCGTGGCCTCGTTGTACAAATCCTTGGCTGAGCTTTCAATTCTAGTTCTTCTGACCAACTCTCTCTCCGCTTTTTTCTTCTCACGGCAGCAGATATCATATTGCTCCAGCAACCTCTGTGCATCCTTGAATTTCTCATTGTAGTCCTGTAAAGAATAGGTTGTCCAAACGAGTTCTATTATCTGTGAAACTCACTTCGGTCGGAGACTTCGAGTCTCGGTGAGCGGCTCTCAGCGGAGGTGGCCGCGGCGGTGGAGTCTGGGAGAGCAGGCCGAGGTTGACATACTGGAAACGTTGATTCGTGGTATTTTTCGCGCGTTCGTACATGTATGCTTACCACACCCTCTTTTTGTGACTTCTTGGCGATATCCGCGGCTTCCTTCAACGTGAGCTCATCGCGAGGCTTCCCTCTCCCGCTCACCTAAATGGCCCACATTGGATTTCTTTTTGAATTGAATGGTTTTCTAGCCGAATTACATTCGCGAAAGTGCCGATTGAGTTTTGCAAGCCTTACCTCAGGAATTGGCATTTTCTTTGTACGGTTTTTTGTCGAAACTGATTTATCAGCCTGCCTTGCTGGCATATCAGTGATTCGGAAGGTCATGGGATTATGATCAAATCTAGTGGAAATTCACGTAAAAATACTGAATCCGAATATCCCGCGTGAACATTTTGTGTATCTAGTTGGATTGGAATCAGAGAATCCAACCGATTTTCAAGATAAACTAACCCCCACGACCCAATTATCACTGAGAAGTCATCCAGAAATTACCTAATCCACATTTTCTTTGTCAAACAAGTGAACTAACCTGATCATCTTCCTGTTCCCACTCATCCTCCTTGTCGTTCTCCTCCGTCTTCTTCTTTTTCTTGTCCTTCTTCTTCTTCTCGTCTTCTTCCATCTTTTTCTTCTGCATTGACCATGCCGCAATCAATTCTTCCATCTTCTCCTCACCCACTTCTTCCCCTGAAATCGGAACTTAATAGAGCAGCACGAGAGATGAATGCGAAGATTTCCCCTTTTCTGAGTTTTTTTTTGGAAATCAGTCATTCAGAAATCTTGTCCTTCCCCACTTACTTCTCATGAAATACGCCGTCGCACACTGAAGCGCCCTTATCGTAGGTTCCGTAGGGGTTTGACGCTTCAGAGTCTCCTTCCTTGGCACAATATAGCGCAATGGTCTGCTCTGAGTCTCTCCGATCCCTGTAATCAGACCAATACTCTTTTCCAAGTTTCCGCTCGACTTACCGAGAAGCTCTGCGACTTCAATGCTGGACATCTTCCCAAATCTTGTCCTTACATCATCGACGGTCAAGGCCTCTCCACATTTTTCAGTGAAGTGCTTCAGATGCCATTCGGCGAGTTGAGAGAAAATTCTCCCGCTCGGCTTATTCGACTGAGAAGAAAAAACCATGAACACTCTCATTTCAAAGTTCCGACTCACTTCATTTGTCATGATGGATAGACGGCGGCTCTTGCAAGATAACGTAGAAATGAATCGAAATCAGTGTATATTCGAGTTCCATGGGCAGTTGGGAAGGCCACGTGTCTTTTTCCTGGGGGATGAAAGTGGATTAGGAGATGTGGACATCTCCCCGGGAGAATTTCAAGAGTGTGAATTACAGATAGAATTAGAGAAATAGATCTTCTCAATCAATCAATAATCCGTTATCAGTTCAATTCGTTGGAGTGCCTTTTTTGTTGGAACGATTTTTTAAAAATCAAACTTTGTCAAAATCTTGTTATTATCATGTAACTAGACTGTCCCGCCGGCTTCGCCGGCATTACAGTCTAGGTTTTTTGACTCGGAGCCGGCTGCGCCGTCTCCCCGGAACGCCTTCGGCGTCCCGTGACCCCCCACTTTCTAGAAATGAAGAAAAGCGGACGGACGGACAAACAAACAAACAAACAAACAAACACACGCCACGTGAAACTTATATAATAAGAATGATTATCAAAAAGTCTTATCAGTCTGCAGCAGTAAACAGAAGGTCGCTGGTTCGGTTCCAGCATGAGGCACCGAAGTTTTGCACCGTTGAATTGGGGACTTTACAAAGTGGAGAGAAACCGGGGATGGAACGGGAAGGGGAAACAATTGGTTGGGCGAGAAATCAAAGTGATTGTCAACAAAATTGGGGTAGACCCGGCAATTGTAAACGTAAATTTTTACAAAAACTGAAATTTAAAAATCTTTATTATAATCATATTCATATTATTTATTACAATTCATTCCGATTATCACAACCCAACAATGAAACAGTTCAGAATGTACTCGGCGGTCTGGAGCATTATCTCATTGTGTCTCAGTCGATCCTCGGCTCTCTCGGCCTCCTTCATCAGCATGTCCACGAATCCGCCGGGCTTTCTCTCCTGTCCCGCCCATCTCTGTGCTTCGTACACTTGTCTCCACTTGAGTCCCACCGTGAGTCGTCCGCCCTTCACCAGCTCCGTGAGCTCCGAACAGCTCTCCGTCAGCTGATCCCGATCCATTCGGGCGAATGGCACACCGGACCACAGGGTCAGTGGCGAGGGCGCAAAGTCGGGTTTCGGGCGGGACGGAACGGTTTTTAGGGTGAGCGGGTCGACTGATGGCTCTTGTTCGACCTCCTCCACGATGTCTTCCCCCTCCAACTGCTTCCTCTGCTTTTCGAGTCGTCTTCCAATGAAGTTCCTCATCACTTCTTGCTCCATTTCCTTCTCCTTCCTATCCAATTTCTCCATCCGCTCCTTGTGCTCCTTCGATACAAACAGACCGACCGTGTACATATTCGACAACGTTCTCTTCGGATTCGACCCGAACTTGAGCTGGCAGTCCCTCACTCCGCACAGACACATCGCCTTCAGGTCCCAGTCGATCGTGTTCTCCTCCACACTCCACGTCACTTTCTGCGTCGGCAGCATGCTCGTGTCCGTCGCGATGCTCGAGATCTCTCGGAAGAAGTCCTCGTCGTTCGAGTGTCCCATTGCAGTCGCCAGGATGTGAAGGAGTCGGTCCATGTGGACGGTGCAGTTGGCGGATCCGCAGTTGCAATCGGTCGGATGGGCAGCTGAGGTGACTATGAAGCCGTCGACGAGACCACCGTCTCGGGGGCCCCGCGTGTTGACACGGACTTCAGCACCCTCTCTCTCCCGAATCTCAGCACGTCTTTGATTCATGAGACGCTCCAGCTCGCCGTCCTCCGGCCACTGATCCCCATCCCGGACACTGTGTGTGTAGCATGTGCGATGTTGATCACTTAATCTTCCGAATTCAAATACATTTTTAAGTCTTCATTCGAAGAAATTCAGTTTATGTTCAGGTATCCTAAAAAGTCATGAAGTACTGTACATTTAACTTCAAGTTCAAATTAAATGAACACTTTGTACTCATTGGAGTTTTTTTTTTCATATTCTTCATAAAAACAAGACCAATTGTCAATATTCCGTTGGAATACTGTCGTATATGTTTCATATTTCCTTCAGTCTTCCCTTTCGCGAGCTCCCGATGCACTGTCTTTCTGTAATCTTCGCCACAGTTATGTGAGAGGCCAGCGAGAGAGTACACCTTTAGAAGAGACTCCAGACGGCACACAACTCGCTTGCGCTTTTCTCGTCATCAAATTTCATTGCGAATTCGTTTATCTTTGAAAGTTCGTCAATTATTCAAGGTTTCCGTTGTTTCTTTTGTAATTTTCTTAAACGTCATACTGTTAACATCTCATTCATTGTTTTCTTTTTATATGGCCGTCAATGACGAGCGCGACGACGCCGTCGCCATTCTCAACTGGGAAGGAACTGTGAGTCACTCTATTTCAATTAGAGTTTTACATGTTTTTGTTACAGAATGAAGTCAAAAGTGCCAACGACTACAACCGGAACCTTTTGTTCTCCGTTCTCGATTCGTTGGACGGCAATAAAACGATTGTATGGGACCGCGACCGCAGTGTGATGCACAGAGTCAACTTGGTCTGCTTTAGTTTTTATATTTTTGAAATTGATTGTTCTTTCAGTTCTCCGGTGCCTCAGTGCTTGCTGCTCACGGAGTTGTCACAAATCACACGATCGAATCCCGAAAAACAGCAGCAACGCCACACATCGTGTTTTTCCTCGCGCCGACTATGGCATCCTTGGACCTCCTTTGTGATTACATGGACAACGTAAAAAACGATCCAGTAAGTTCTTGAAGCTTTGCTCATAAACTTCTGGAAGCTTAAGAAAGTCCTGTATCACGTATTCTTCATACCCGAAGCCTGGTATGTAGTTCGCGAAAGTCTGAAGCTTCGATCCGAAGGAAAAGTGAGTTTCTTATCTGTTTTCTCAAATGAATAAATATGATTTTTCCAGTATTGGGAGCGGTTTGAATCCGTCAGAGAAATCCCGTTGTGCTGGTTGCCACGAGACGGCGAATGCTTATCACTGTCGAGCCCCCAGATTGCTTCCAGGTATGAACAGTCCATTTTCGACTATCAACCAAGGTGTTTAGACTTTTAATTAACGGAGACTGGACTCATCTGCACAAATGCGCGGTAGCATTGAATCAGTTGGTTGATATGTCCCGTGGACCGTCTTCTTCGAAGCATCAACGTCCGATGTCTGTGTTTTCGAAAGGAAAATGGGCTGCCGATGTGGCACGGATGATGCAGAAAGTGCGCAACACAAGCGAATCAAACAACCTGTTCAAGAGCGCCGGTCCTATCGAGGGACTACTCAAGATCAACAGGATTGTTCTGATCGATCGGTGGCTTGATCCACTTACTCCGATGTTGTCACAGCTCACGTACTTCGGACTCCTCGACGAGATGTATGGTGTTGGAATGGTGAATTCGGTGAAGGTTCCAGAAGCAGAATTCAATGAATCAAATGAAGGAGATCCGTTCAAGGAGAAAGAAATATATCTTATTGATGAGGTTCGGTTGATACATAAAACTAGTATTTCAACGTTCACGTTCCAGGTTTACCATCGTCTCAAGCATTCGCACATCAACGCGTTCAGCATTGAAGCTTCTAAAATACTTGCCGAACTTCGAGAAGACGAACAGTTCGATCGAGAGAACATGTCTGTGGCAGAATATTCGGTGCTGGTCAAGAAAATGCCGAAAATCATAAACAGAAAGAAGATGATTGGAGTGCACATGAGACTGGCCGAGATGGTTCGCTACCATTTGTATTGCAAACTTTCCGATTTTGTGAAGGTTGAGAAAGGTAGGTCGACATAGAATAGCAAAAACCTTATATATACCGATGTGCATCCAGATCTGCTGGACGCCGAACTTGACAAGCCCGTGCAGTTCATTGAGGATCAAGTTATAGACGCGGCGCCGCTTAACAAAGTCCTCCGTCTCATTTCCGTTCATTCTTTGACGTGTGGCGGCCTGAAGCCGTCTGTTCTACAACATTACCGTCGAATAGTTAATCAGAGCTATGGTTCCTCAGCGCTGAACAAAGTGTTGAAAATGCAAAAGATGGGTCTGATTCGAGAAAAAGGAGGAAACGGAAAGATGCTCTGCGAGTACGCTCCGTTGATGTTCTCGCAGATGAAGAAGACGTACGAGATGCTGCCGACGGTAGTAAAGGAGGAGAAACTCGACGACATTTCGTACGCGTACAGTGGCTTCGCACCTCTTCTGTGCAAGATTCTTGAGGAAGGAGATCGTGTGAAGTGGGCTGGATGGCAGCGGACCATGCTGGGAGACGAATCGGATCCGATCGCTGACAAGGACGGAAGAGGCACCTGTGTGTTTGTGATCGGAGGACTGACCCGATCCGAAGTTGCTGTTATTCGAGAGAACCTCCCCAACGTGTCACTTATCACCACGAGCGCCCTAATCACCGGTGACAAGTTGCTTGACAATATTACCAATATCTAAATGTATAAAAACGTAGATTCATTCAAATTACTTATCAATTGTATCAAGCTGTGATATGCCTTCTGAAATTACGTTGTATTTATGAGAAAACCAAATCAAGATTTATTTATTTACATCGTCAGTAATTTTGATATTATCAATCAATCCAAATGTTCGGGCCCGTAAACTTGGGAATTCTATAAATGCGCGTCGTCTCACGGGAATTTCAAATTCATGGCGCTCATGGACACTTGATTTCCACGGACGAGACAAGTCGGCGGAGTCTGTCGCGAGAGGCAGTCGATCCAGCCGAGGTAGATGGGCGGTGGAATATCGGGACGGGCCGACGGAAGAGTGCTGGAAGGTCTCGGGATATCTCGGATATTTCGAAATAGGACACTAACCAAACGATGAGGTCTGCATCGGAACTCCGTTCTCTGATCAGCTCAGCAGCACGCAGAAAGCTTCGAGTCTTCTCTCGCAAATTGAACAGTTGATCCTGAAAATATCATGTTTTCAGTTGTGAAAAGTCTTTTCTACATTATCGAATGTCCCTTCCGTCTTTTCGGTTTTGTTCGGATCTGCTCGGAATGGTTCGATTTTCTCGCGGAACTCGTCGTAGCTGAAAGATTCATCTGATTGCTGAGGTCCTTGTCATAGAACTCACGTCTGCTTTGATGGGGGCTTCGCGAATTCTGGTAGAATATGTAGGTCAGACGAGTCTATGTGGAACTTTCGAAGGATCGATGCCATACTTTTCTGCTCCTCGTTGATCTGAAAACGTGTCTCATCTCCGAATCCTTGGGTTCAATCCAACCTTCCGGTTATCCTTTCCATCCGTCTTCGTGAACACTCGGATATGTCCTCCCTCGAGGAAACTGCCAACATGTGTCAGGAGATACGGAACGAGCATTGTGAGTCCTCCAGCTTCTCGCAGCCAGTACACATCTGAATCAAAGCATCACTGCTATTCGGATTCCCTCATCGACCTACCGATTCTCGCATTGTGCACCCGTTTCCGGAACCGGAACATCTGCGCCATGATGATCTTCTGATCGGGTTCCGAGATGCTGTGCTTGTCGATCACCTGGAACCGGTTGCTCTCGCTCGTCCGACGTCCTCCACTCTCCAGATCCTTGTTCGCTGCCATCGACATCTTCCGGAACGTGTTCAGCAATTTGCCACGTGGGACTGAAACTCCGAACGTCATCTGGCTACTGCAGACAATTTTACCTTCTTTCTTCTGGTTTCCCTGATCGGAGAGTTTTGGAGTTGCACTAAAACAGAAAGTTAGACGAGGGAATGAATGTACTAGGCTAAAGCAATCATTGGTTCTGACTCCAAGAATACAATTCTTGTCTCATGATCCCCATCGTATTTCATAATCTCCATCTGCACACATTCCCTCCATTTTCCCGAATGACTGGCCTCGTCGAGTCCGTGTTCACCTGCTACCAACTATCGGGTCTCGGCGTCTTCTACACCTACTTCCTCGTCTTCACGTGGACATTCTCCTTATCACTGAATCTCTACGTGTACACCGCTTTTCTCGGAGCAGTAATCGTCCTTTTTGCATCCGAAAACCGGTTGAAAAACTCAAGTATTGAGCCGAAGATCCTTCTCATAACCGGTCTCTTCGGAATGAGCATCTGTTCAGCGATCCTTGCAACTGCCATCTTCGCAGAGAATGATGAGTCGAAAGATACTGATTCTAAAGTGAGCACCTGTCTCTACAACTTCCCTCTAAAGTTTTCAGAGATTACAATTCTTCCCCAAGTTCTCCATTTGTCTATTCTTCATCTTCTTATGCATCACCCGAGCCTCTTCTGTTTTCTACGTCACCTCTATCAACCGTTATCACACCGAAAACTGGACCGCTTCCATTATCAGTTGGGTCGCCGTGATCACTCTTTTCGGTCTCAGAATGGCAGGATATCCCGATTACTTGAAGGTTTTCTTTCCGAGTTTCTTCTTGGATCGCCATCAACTTTTCAGAACTTGGCCAGTTGTCTGATCGCATTCGGATTTCTTTTTCTCAGTCTTGGCCTATTTCTCCATGACAAACTACCACGAGGTCGAGGACTTTCCGAGCATGAACTTGCCCACAAAATGGGCTTTTTGCAACAGAAAAACGTTTTGAAACATGAAGAGAACCGGATCTTTACAACTTCCGAAGGCCTCATAACTCACTGTTTCAGGAACTTGACAACTGACAAAGTGGCCTTCAAAGTGAGTCGGAAACAAACAAGACCAGTCGATATCCCAGCTTTCAGATTTGTTTCTCGAATGAGAATGACGCTCTGGAGAATGAGTCCGATCATCAAATCAACTACATCAGACCTCGTGGACACACAAGAATTTCCATTAAACTGAGTCAGAACAGGATACAAAACGACCGATTCTTCATTTTGTACTCCCCGATTCCCCGCAACTCTGCGTCTAATGCTAATCTTTCCTCCGATTCCTTCTCCCCATCAGGTCTCTTAACAATCTCTTTGCAACAATAAACTCTCACCTGTCCACGTATTCCGCTAGGTCCTCGTCGTCGTTGATTGGAGCTCCGTTTCTTCGAATAGAAGACGTCACATCGAATCCAGTGACCTCATTTCGGAAAACAATCAGTCCGACCTGCTTCTCGAAGGCATTCGTCAGCATTCCAAAGTACTCCGTGATCACTTCCTTCCTGCATTTTTCCCATCCGGTCTTGAAGCCGAGCATCAGAATGTTCGGTCGAAGACGTCCGAGTCCAGCAGTTTGCAGTAGGGTGTTTGCTCCGTCGGCCTGCTTCGTACAGCAGATTGCAGTTCCGAACGCATTCACTTCGCGAGCTCTGAGCCAGTCATTTATCTGTTTGTCGATTTTCAATTGAAGTAGGTAGCTGCGGGAACAGGGCTTTTGCTGAATACGAATGATTGAAGGCAGGTAACAAGTAGAAAACAAACTGGGATAATGTATCCGCAGATGAGAAGAGACTTTCCACGAGTAATGGAGTGTGCGAAATCGACGAGACCTGGACGGACAGTGGGACTTCCGGAGAGAAGAAGAATCTGCGGATGGTAGTGACGGTGGGAATCGGGTTCTTGCTGTAACTCATGCATCTGCTCCAGGACTGACGAGTAGATCGACTTGGGATTGTCTTCTCCGTCCCCATTGTTATCATCTGAAAGAAAAAAATGGTTTTAGTGATAAGAATGAAGCTCACTCCTGTTGATGTAGAGCAGAGCACAGTAGGTGATCGAGAAAATGGCAGCAGCGAGAAGAGCAAGATGACGGTTTGTGTAGATGGAGGCGAGGAAGCAGGCGGCCGAGATGGTCAGAGAGAGAAGAGTCGGAGGGGATGGGATCTCTGAAGGTGGTCAGGTGGAGCGGGCGAGCCAAGGGCGAACCTGGATCAGCTAGTTTAACGAGAAAGACGTAGAAGTTGAAGACTGCGTAGGCAAACAGGTAGAAGACTGTAGTGGGAATGCACAAGAGATCGTAGGATCCTGCGAAAGATCGGAAAGTTTAGAACAATCAGATCGACTTACCAATCGCGGAAATGATAATTTGAAATGTTGAAAGCAAGAGGAGGCATCGGATTGGAATGTCTCTCTTGCTGTATCCCTTGGAAAGCCAGAGGATACAGTTGCACTGATTGGAACGACCGAGGGATTGGAGGATTACGGAGGTATACTTGAGGGTTGTGACTGCGGAAAGGATGCATGCGATGGTGACGACGACGGCCATTGGGACGGTTGTGTAGATATACGAGAGGAACTGGAAGAGTCATTAGATGATTAGGTTCACATACTCACTTCATTGTGATCGTGGGTTCCTGTCTCGTTGGATGTTCTCGCGAAGAACTCGACATAATCCAACATCGCCGCAGCTCCGTAGAAGGCGGCACTGACTGCGATGGCGATCAAAGCGCCTCGGGGAGCAGTGTTCTGAAGTTTAGATCCGATGTTCAAGATGGTCAGTCCACACATGGCTGCGGGGAACAACTGGGCGAAGATCGTGGAGATCTCTTCAGTTGGTGGCGACGGGAAGAATGCATTCCGTTCGGAGACTCTTCTGAGCTGATACTCTCCGTAACGGAACATGACAGAGGAGAGATGGAGGGCGATGGCGATGCAAGTGAGTGTGAAGACGAAGTAACGGGCGTAGCGGGAGTTTCGGGAACGGACGAGACAGAGACCGAGAGTGATGAGGGAGAGAACTGGAAGAAGGGAGTGATGGGAAGCAAGGAATCGAATGATTACCCGAAGAAACCAGTCGGAGATCGTGGGTGGCTCCGTCGAGTAGGTCCAGAGAAAACGTCGAGAAGACATGAAGGACGGCTTCGGCGGCGGAGGTCACAAAGACGCTGGTGGCTATGAGCAGGCAGAGGAGGTAAACGACTGAGAAGGAGACGGCAAACTCGGTATTCGAGTAGGCGAGCATCTGAAGACATACTGGGAATTTGTTATGTGAAATGAACTCACTGTTTTGAAGAATCCATCTTCTGAACTCTTCCGAGAAACTACTGTACACGCTGACCATCCCGTGACTAGACTGATCAGGAAAGTTGCAAATACCAAGAGGAGAGTGGTGACTGGAAGATGCAATTCAGATGATATTCTGATTCTTGATCTCACCGAATCCGGCTTCATCTACGATACTGGAGAATCGGAGGAGCAGCACGACTGCGAGCATCGGCTGAACGCACTGCAAGAAGACGTCCTTCCACGTCATCCACGCTGTCAACGTGGTGACGGGAGTCTCTGCAGAGTCTGTTGAACTCTGAAACATTCTGACCTGATCACTCTTCTTCTCTCCCCGATATCTCTTCTCTGTCGCGTCGTACCGGGTACATCAGTTCCCAAACTGCCCCCTTTTGGACCAACTTACCGGCATTATTGGTCAATGTCCGGGAGCGGATACAACGGGGGAAAACGTTGATGGACGGTCGAGAGGCGAATCGGCGGGTTCTTCAATCTTGCCACGTCACACAAAACACAAGAAAAACGAAAGGACAAAGGAGCGGAAAGTATGAGAATTGATAAGAAGAGACTGATGAGGGGGCAGAAAGAATGCGATTTGGACGGTGGAATCCGATGGAAAAGTGGGGGAGAAGAGAAGGAACAGCTCTTTTGTAAATGATTTCTGAGGAAGAGTCGGAGCATTTCAATCATTTATAGACCGGATGTTGAGGGGATTAGGAGGCAACTAGCGAGATCGAAAAGTAAAAAATCAATACATTCCGAAAGAGGAAAACACATTTTCTGTGACTATAAACTTGAGAACCTGTAAACTTAGCGATAAACGATAAGGAGGCGACTGAAAAGAGAGAAGAAATGATCTGTTACCGGGGCCACCGACCATAGAAAGTGTGTGATTTGTGAAACGGATCTATCGCTTTTGGACACGTAAACTTCAGATACTCATGATGTCTATTTCACTTGATAAAGATCTCAAAGTGGGTCATACGATCGGAGCTCCGCAAAGAACCAGTTGACATTTGCGGATCATTCTGACAACACAGTTCCAAAGTGTAAAGTTTGATGCGGAATCTAATGGTGATATCAGTATCATCAAAAATTTGACCGTTCTTGCGTACCAAAAAATCAGAGTGACGTTTGCCTTTTCGAAAGGCGCTGAATTGCAGAACAGGGTCGGTATTTTTGGAAAAACAACTGATTGCCACATTTGGAGGAAGTTGGGAAACTTTGAATCAAGATTGTCAACATATTGTTGTTAAACTGTAAGAAATTGTATAAAATGGTACCTAAATGAAATGAATGAATGACCGTAACCCGATTACTCGGAACACAAATCTAAAAATGGAAGCAGCGGTTCTCATGACGGAAAGGGTGAAAGAACCCATTTTGTCGAATGAGAGCTTTCGCCGCCGACCACAAACCAATAAAGAAGGCTTTCGAGTTTGATGAGAAAATGACGGATGAGAGTTTTTCATCAGCTCTTTCTCTTGCCTCCATTTCAATTATTTTCGTTTCCTTTGGTGGCTCAAAACGTGAGGAAGATTGAGGTCGAGATGGAATTGGGTAATTATAACATAAGAAGAGAAAGAAAAAGAAAGAGAGAGAGAGAGAGACCACGATGAGAAGTTTATGATATTGTATGCCACTTTGATTTCTCTTTCCCTCCCGTCACACCTTCTTTACCGTATTTTCGACCGCTTCTCATCGTCTGCGTCTCTTCGGTTATCACTGATCTCTCGTCGAATCTGATGGGACAAATAACGGCTGGAGACCGCGGGATTCGACGAAACGCAGACTAAGCAAGTCGGGGTTATAAATTTAAAAAATTTCGGAAACCGCCGTAAAATGGACATTCAGCGATAAGAAATGTTTCGAAACGGGTCCGAAGATTGAAGGTTGAAAGAGTAGTGTCCTAATGAAGACGTCGAGAGAAAAGTTCCGATGAAATGACGACGGCGATGAATAGTGTCACAACTTTTTCGAAAAACGAGAAAATGTGTGAAAAGAAAGAAAAGTTAAGACGATTTGGACAGAGATTTCCTCACGCGCCGCGGGCCGGGGCCAATGTTCCAGTGTTGTTTTCGCATAGATTCGTTTCGTTTTGGAGTGAGGTCGAATCGGCACAAGTTCAAAAGTCAGGGTTTATTATGAGAACAGAATGTTTAACCAGCGAATATACATGATGAAATCATTTTATGAAGAGATTAGTGTCGGTCCGTGATGAAAGGCTGGCAGGAGCGAGTGCGAAACATCACTCCTACTTGCCAGATACGGCTTTTGTGCGGCAGGATGTGTGCACAGTCGAGAAGTCGATCCGGTTGTAGCCAGACGAAGAGAACTTTCAAGAACTAGGGTAACGTCACGTTATCAGTTTCCGCGTGATGATCTAGGGCAGATCTTATCAGTTGCATAAAAAAAAAGAGAATAAAGCCGAGGGACTATCAGTTCTCGATTTTCAAAGCTTCCAAGAAGCTCTCCTCTCCTCGGCGAGTTGCTCTTCCCGATGGTCGTGCCGCAGCTTCAAATCCCAACTGGATGGATCAGAGCGCAGACTCGAGAACGCGGCAGGAAGCTGATGGATTTCAAGTGTGAGTGCGCCACCAGCTTACCAAAACCTTCAGAATCATACCAGTGTCGCTTAGCAAATCGTTGAGGGCTATTCTGATAAGAATCTGGAGTATCGGGCCGTACTGAGGCGGTGGGGCTCCTAAATAACTTAAAAAATCACAAAACCTGCTAAAACACTTTCTAACACTACCTTTTTCATGTGCTGCGCAACTGCTGGTCATCCTCGAAACCTCCGAGCATCTTCCTGGCGCCGGTCAACTTCTGGACACTTTTGATCTCGTCAACTTCAGCTGAAAGGCAACCGGACGACGAGCAACTCGTGAACAGTTGAGAAACCAGATGGAAAACACTGAAATCGACAAATCGAGGAATTCTACTCGGAGATGCTGTCGAAGCAGATTGGACAGGATTCGGAA
The DNA here is from genome assembly GCA_900536315.3 of Caenorhabditis becei. Lineage (NCBI taxonomy): Eukaryota > Metazoa > Nematoda > Chromadorea > Rhabditida > Rhabditidae > Caenorhabditis > Caenorhabditis becei. Next base: position 949,751 of record LR539712.1, on the reverse strand, counting down.
TGACACGGATTCACGTGGCCGTACCGATTTCGAAAGAATTCAAGGTTGGAGTTGATCAGTTCTCGATGCTGCGAGCGGCTCTCCTTCTCACCGGCTCGGCGACGGGATGAGTGACGTCTGGATCAGGACCATGTGCGTGCCGCAACTTCGGATGGAATGGATGCATGAATGGGAGACACACGAGGAGTCAACAAACCAACAAAGTTTGAGTGTGAGTTCGCTACCAGCTCTCCAAAACCTCCAGAATTTTATCTGTGTCGCTTAGCAAATCGTTGAGGGCTATTCTGATAAGAATCTGGAGTATCGGGGCCTTACTGAGGCGGTGGGGCTCCTAGATGACTTGAAAACTTCCAAGTCTGCCTAAAACATCTTCTAACACTGTTTTTATTTCATGGGCGACGCAACTGCTGGTCATCGTCAAAACCTCCGAGCATCTTCCTGGTGACGTTCAACTTCTAGACACTTTTGATGTCGTCAACTTCGGCTGAAAGGGAATGTGACGACGAGCAACTTGTGAATAGTTGAGAAACTAGATGGAAAACACTGAAATCGACAAATCGAATCGAGGAATTCTACTCGGAGATGCTGTCGGGACAGATTGGACATCAAAGATTCGGAATATCACGGATTCACGTGGCCGTACTGACATCACGTTATCCACGTCTGCGTGCTGATCTTGAAGCCGAGAAGCCATTCGAAGGAATTCAAGCTTGGAGTTGATCAGTTCTCGATTCTGCGAGCGGCTCTTCTTCTCACCTCGGCTGGATCGACGGCGGGATGAGTGGCCTCTGGATCGGCGTGCCGTAGTGTCGGATGGAATGGATGCATGAATGGGAGGCAGACTCGAGGATGGAGCAAAATAATGAATTTCGAGTGTGAGTGCGCCACCAGCTTACCAAAACCTCCAGAATCATACCAGTGTCGCTCAGCAAATCGTTGAGGGCTATTCTGCTAAGAATCTGGAGTATCGGGGCCTTACTGAGGCGGTGAGGCTCCTAAATAACTTGAAAATCACAAAATCTGATGAGAATACCTTCTAACACTGTTTTTATTTCATGGGCGACGCAACTTCTGAGCCTCGGACGACTTCTACCTTCTCTTCACCATTGAATACACGTTATTGGGATTGGACAGGAATGAGACAAGACAAGTGAACGGATAGCATTTCTGGAGTGTTAAAAAACTGGACTGATTGGGCATGTCGAGAATTCTTCGCAACTTCTGGATCAGGTTCACGCGCGTGCTGCAGCTTCGGATGTCTACTGGATGGATGCAGGGATGGGAGGCACATATGAGGATTCAGCAAACTTATGAATTTTGAGTGTAAGATCGATACCAGCTTTTCAAAACCTCCAGAATCTTATTAGTGTCGCTTAGCAAATCGTTGAGGGCCAAACTGATTCTGGAGTATCGGGGGCCTTACTGAGGCGGTGGGGCTCCCTTAAAAACACTTTCTAACACTACCGTTTTCATATATTGCGCAACTGCTGGTCCTTCTCGAAACCTCCGAGCATCTTTCTGGTGACGTTCAACTTCTGGACACTCTTGATGTCGTCAACTTCAGCTGAAAGGCAATGTGACGACGAGCAACTCGTGAACAGTTGAGAAACTAGATGGAAAACACTGAAATCGATAATTTTGATATATATAATGAATCAGATAATATATGATGGAAACAGGCGAGACATCCCCGGCTCTCCTGTCCACAAGCTCACTTTCCACTCCGTACTGTCCCTCTCCAGCTCACACAAACTTACCACAATTGCTCAAGTCGCTTCAGACTGTCCCATCACTTCCGGAAAGTTGTGGAAATAAAACAAAGTGATGACGTCATCACTGTCACGAGTATCTAAAAAAAACAAGAAAACTCACCTTTCATCCTTTTCTCGAATCGTTGCCATGTGCTGCTGATCTTGGTCGCGATGTAGTCAGTCCACCGACAGTCCGGGCGATGCACCCTCTCTCCAGCATTTCAATTCTCCGGTTTCGAGCTCTCCACACGCTCACCGGCTCTCCAGAATAATAACTCTCAACTGCATTTCAACATTTACATTCTCCGGTCCTATTAGACCGTCAGTAGTCAGGACTTCTTTTTTTTTTCTGTATACTCTTGCTGTCACAACTGTCTCCAACTTCGAAACAATAATTTCTCTTTCGATCGTCCGGTTCAACTTCACTTTCTCATCAATTGTATCTCAGAAATTCCTTATGATTATCCTTTTTGTATTGTGTGAAACGACTTTTATGAATTAAATTTCATAACTTTCGACTAGAAGCATGCAGAACAAAAAAAGAAAAAGTATGAACATATAAAGCACCATCGAGCGGAGATTCCAAAACAAAGTAAATGTAACATGAAAGTAGAAGGGGGCAAGGCACGAGGAAGAACAGGGGAAGGAGAAAGGAGACTAAGTTGGAACTGATTGACGAAAGACACCCGCGCATGTGAACGAATAGCACTTGATGGGGAAGAGAGCAATTAATAGATAAGAAAATACAAGAACTAGAGCATTTGTCCGTGGCGACCCTGGTTGTACTGTTCGCCTGGCGCGTAGCGGGTCTTGCTGTCAGCGTAGTGGGCGTCTGGTTGACGGTCGGCACGGAGTTCGGCGTGTTCGGTTGGCGGACGGTTGCGTTTGAAGAATCCGCACTGAAAGAAAAGAATTCAGAATTCAGGTTGAATGTATGTGAGAAACTAACCCTCCAGAGAAGCAGAATGAGCAGAATAAGGATTGCAAGTCCGATGAGAACTGCAAGAAGGTAGAGCCACCACGGAAGATCGCGTCCCTCTTCTGGCGAAATGGCGTTCATGTTCGTGGAAACGGCAGTGATGAGAGTCGGTTTGTGCGGCAAGTTGTACTTGGTGGAGGTGACACGCGCCAGAGCCAAAGAAGAGATATCTCCTCCTGGATTCTGCTCTTCAACGAGAGTGTTGGTGTAGAGACGAGAGAAGATCTCGACAAGAACGAACTCGTCCTCCTTCAGATCGTATATGTCGCACTCGATGTGTGTACATCTCAACGAGTTGCAGTCGACACTGGCCCTCGAGAGCGGTCCCTTGTAGTCGACGACTCCTCCGGCTTCCTTGGACAACTTGACAGCATCTCTCAGATCGGAGAACCTGGCTCTGTCGCTTTTCGGCTCTCCCCGAGCTCCTCCTTTCCTCTTCTTCGGGGTTCTCTTGACTCTGCTTCCAGCTCTGTCAAAGTCGTCCTCATCGTCATCTTCAAAGTCATCTCCATCGTATTCCTGCTCATCCGGGATGTATTCGTAGTCTCCCTTCTTCTTCTTATCCTCAACAAACTGCCAGTTTCCAGTGTTCTGCTTGATCTTCTCCTCGTCTCTCTCGTACACATGGACTGGTCCTCCCGAATTGGATCCCGACTGTTGTCTTGTCGTCGTCGTCTCCACATCCTCGTAAGACTCATCGTCTTCTTCCTTCGAGTACTCGTTCGGAGTTCTGGCGACTGGCGGCTCCGTTGGAACGTGCTCATTCGTCAGGCGCAGGTTGAGTGGATTCACATTCTGCAGCTGCTTCACCCGACATCTTCCCTTATTCGGGGGATTGACGACGGGCTCCGTGATGATGTACAGAAGATGTCCTCCGTCAGTGGAGAACGATGGCCAGAAGATGTCAAGAGTGGCTGCGTCGATCTCAGAAGGGCCTCTGTTGCTGATCTGGTAGAGGTGCGAGACGACTGGTCCGATTTCGTTGTCATCGAAGACATCCGCACGAGTCTTATTCGTGGACGAGAAGTCAACTTGTTCCGGAGTGGACCGCCCGTTCAGACTCAGCTGATTCTTGAAGTCGACTGGGATTGTGAAAGTGACCTTGTTGTCGTTGACAGTGTGAGCTTCCTCGTCGTTACTGCTGTTCACATGAGCATTGATGCTGATCGGGGCAAGTGGCGGCTTCTCGGAGGAAGCAGTCACTCGGACGACACTGCTGACGACTTTGTTGGCTGGCAGCGGGTTTCCGAGGTCACAGGCGAACGTCCACTTTCCATCAGAGTCTGGCTCGTCAGAAGTTGGAGAGCACGACGGGGCGGACTTGGCGTCTCCTCCAACATTCTCGATTCCTCCGTACTCGAATCCTTGTGGAACATCAAAGTACAACTTGGTCTCATAAGAATCTTCTCCTCCGTTCTGAACGGTCACGTTGATGAGCATCGTGTTATCCTGGGTTCCGAGGAGGAACTTCTCGCGATCACTGAAACGGATTTTGTGAATTGGAAACTCTGAAGATAACGACTCACGCGACAGCAGTGACTTTGAGATCCGGGACGCAAAGATCGTCCTTTCCGCAGTTGTTGGCAATGTTGATTTTATTTTGGAACGACTGTGGCACGGTGGTGTCAATGGCTGGCTCCAGCTTATCTCCTCGGAGCTTTCCGGACTTGGACTCGACATACGTGTAGTTGACGGACCAGTGGATCGGAGACAACTTGTCTCTGGAATAGAACAGTTAGAGAGAAAAAACAAACAAGGAATGCTTACTTAATAGTCGAAGAGGCGAAGAATCGGTGCTTGAAGCACTTCTGTCTTCCCTTCTCAAGACGGACACGCTGCTCGATGGAAGATGGATGATCCCTTGTCTTGGATCCTTGGGCCACCTTGATGCTTCTGTCGGATTTCTGAATTACCATGTTTACGTGTCAGTTCATGATATCGAAATGAGACTCACCACATCCTTTTGCAAGAAATAAGCTCTTGGTTCCGGCGAGTGATCATCGAGATTGAATCTGAGGTCGAACTCCAGATCGTTCGGGGTGTCTCCCTTTCCCTCGTACTTGAAGCATGTGTTGATGCTTCTGCACGATTGTTTTCCGAGTTTCTGGTCGATGTCGCAGTTCTTCTCTTCCACATTGATCAGAGCACTCTCGGGTTCCGTTTGTCCAGTCACAGTCACCACTGGCTTCGTGAACAGAACAGCGGCATTTCCAGACTTCCAGGCTCCAACAGCAATGTCTGGCATTCCATTCCCATCAACATCAACTCCTCCGGCCACTGAGAATCCGAAAGCCTTCGCTGTTCCGTGTCCGATCTGGTAAGCTTCGATCTTCTGAGTCGGTTTTTCCCTGACTCCGTCCTTCGATCCGTGGATCACATACACCGCTCCTTGCTTGTTCTTTCCGGCGTATGGGGCTCCGACAACAACATCTGCAAGCCAGATACAAGTTAAGTCACCCTATAAATCTTTCCACTCACCGTTGTACCCGTCCAAATTCAAATCGCCAGCGGACGCCAGAGAGTGTCCGAACCGTCCCCACTGGTCGTCACCGACCACTGCAATCTGTCTTCCGAACACTCCGGGTGCGGTCTGCAGGAACACGATGACCTTTCCCACGTCATACTGTGGCTTCCGCTCCTGCGTCTTGGCGTCTTTCACAGTTGCGTAATCGGTGTAGAACGGGCATCCCATCAGGATGTCATCCTTTCCATCCTTGTTCACATCGGCGACTGCCACAGCTCCTCCGCAGTACTGACCATGCTGAGTCGAGACCTCATCAGTCAGGTTCACCATCATCTTCAGCTTCGAAGTGTACAGAACAAGTTTTCCGTGGAGGTTGTTTCCACGTGGCACTCCTGCCACAATGTCATCGATACCGTCACCGTCAAAGTCTCCGGTCGCAGTGGCGTATCCCATCATGTCGTGATCGTATTCCTTGCTACCGTACTCAGTATTCGGACGGTCCGTCTGATTCTTCACGTTCTGCGAGAAGATGGCTCCCTGCCAGTACCAGACTCCCGGGGCTCCGAGGAACACGCGGTCCTGGTTCTTCTTTCCGGGAATGGCTCCGGAGAATCCACACTGACCGTATCCGAGACGATGACGACCGTGGCGGGCAGCTGAAAAAAGTTCTGTTGAAATTACTGGAGATGTCAACTCACGTTCTTGTTTGCACGAAGAGAACTCCTCGGTTTTCTCGAATCCGTTTTCAGCATAGAAGCAAGTTCCGACCGGCTCGATCACTTCGAACTTCGAGTAGAAGTACTTGTATTTCGGAGCACACATCTACAAGAATAACACGTTTCAAATTAACTATCACGGCTTGCTCACCAGAAGCTTATCATGCTTGTCATTGGCTCGGACAGTGGCTCCAAAGAACTGGTAGGCCTTGTCCTCAATCGGAACGAGATGTGATCCATTCAGCTTCTTTAGGTTTCCTTTCTGCTTGTCAACGTGCACTTCTCGGCAAGTCGGTCTGTTCACAGAGCACGCATAAACAGCTCCAGGTCTTCGGATTCCGGCAAGATTCGGGTTCGTTGTTTCAGCTTCTGGAGCACCGACGACGAGACTGAAACAAAGAAGTTCGAATGGTTTCTGAGATAGGTTTCTCACATTGGCATTCCCTTCTGTTCGTTGTAAAAGTCAAGCGAGTATCCGAAGTAGTTGCCGGCCATGTGATGCAAGACGACGTTCTTCGTGTCGACATTGAACGCGGCGACTGTCGAGAGCAGGCCGAGCAGCAACCCGAGAAGCGGCGCCCGCCGCGGAAAACTACCCTCTCGCATGTACTGGAACGAATGATATGGGGCCGAGGACGGGACCAGAAGCCGGAAGAACGGGGCACACGCGATTGCGAAACAAAGAAGTCATTTATAATTGAGGAGACGAGTGCAGCATTTGACACACGACTCATGGATTAGTTGACAGGGAGCAGGCGGGAGAAGGCGAACGGACGGACGGAAATGGATCGACGAGCAGGCGAATGACCGGTGGAGGAAGACGAATGGGGCGGACACGGTAATTAGGAACTGAGGAATTCGGAAAAGAGATTTTAGGAGCAGAGAGAAGGTGGGGAGAGTTAGGAGGACGGAAGATGAAGGAACTATCAGAAGACTTTGAATGAGACCAGAAGCCGACTGAACAATCGAGAAGATTCAAAGAGAACGTATTTCGATACGAAAGTTCAGAAACATCAGGGAGAACTCATTCCATTCTGCGAGCACATTTCGACACGACATCCGGCCCATGAATTTTCGAAAAACGCGATGACTCAAGTCGTTGCGGGCCCGCTCAGTTTTCCGCTCGTCACATAGTTTCCGGATAGTTATCAGACATCTGTCGGTGCGGAGAGAGTGTGCGAGACGAAGAGACGCAGACAAGGAAGCATGAATCGAGAATGAATTTGTTGGAGGCGAGGGACAGACGAGATGAACTCCAATTTCGGGACGGAGGAGGCAACAACTAATTGTCAGTGAGATATGGTTGAGTGGCATCGCCGACAAAAAGGTCATGTTTTGAAAGGAATCGGTGATAAATTGAGGGAACGGACGACACGAATGGGAAGAGTTAATTGGGTGGTGAGGCGAGGGAATGGGAACAGAAACAGAGCTTTTGTAGACGGGAAACATCAACAAAATGGGCGAGAGCAAGGCGAAGAAAGGGGGAAGGGGAAAGATATTTTTAGATTCTCGAAGAAGATTCTTTGAAGGAATGCATCAGTACACTGTACACTGGCTAATGACACAGTAATAATACTCGCGAATTAACGGGCGCCCAGTTCGGGAATGAACGCAGATTTATGTGTTACAGCGGGGAGGAGAAACGAACATTTCGAAATGGGCGAATGCATGAAGCAGTAAACGATAGGGAGCAGGTGGGGCAGGTGCTCGGTTTTTGTGTAGTGGAGCTCGCGAGAGCGAATTCTCGATGCATTGAGGCGAGAGAATTCGGAAGAATGGGTGACACGTGGACGGAGGAACAAGGGTCTCGCCACGATTTCAGATTATGTGGAAATACGAAAAAGAGGATAGAGATGGCGAGAGAGCCGAACAGTTTAGTGGGGGAAATTGAAAAATAAGAGATTGGAGAGAAGATGACGGATCGATAACGGTGATCAGATGAAGTAGAGAAAGTGCTCGGTTCGGGACGGCACGGGGGAGGATGCGATGGTGGCAGAAGCGATGGGAGCCCTCGGCGGGAGCAGCTGGCTTCTTTACATCGTGGATTTGCTGCTCTCTCGCATTGCTACACACTGTTTATTGGGCCTTCCGCGACTCGGCAGATCACTTCGTTGACCGGACTGCTCTTGCACCAGACGCCTACGTTCCCGGCGGAGAAAAGAAATGAGAGAGAAAACGAAAAACGGGGATCGGAGGGGCGGTCGGGTCCTTGTTTTTGAAGTTTCGGCAGGAGACAGGAAACTATTTGTACGAATGGACACGACAATATTACGGTATGACGTGGCAGTATTCAGGGAGTGGAAACCTCGAATGTTTTATGTTTCTTTTGAATGGATTGGAGAAGCGGAGAGGAAGGAAGTGTACACTTTCCTCCGACGATTGCTTCAGTTTCGAAAGAAGATGGATGTAACACTTGGAATCAAAAAACTCGCAAAGGAGGGGGGTGAAGGGGAAGGAACTTTGGCGGAGGAGCTCTCGAATCAAATTGAGGGTCACTCGCACCAAAAAAGAGCTGTATAGTAGTTCCCTTGGGAGGCATTGAGCTCACGTTTGCCACGTCACGATGGAGTTCCGAGTGGGTGGCAAAAAAGAAGTGAGTTTTCGAGAGATATGTCTTGTTTCAAAACTACAATTTGGACACACACTGGCTAATTTCGAGGAAGAACTCATAACACGTTATTTTCTTCTTTTTTCGAAAAGAACACTGTAATTTGAATTTTGTTTCGAAATACGGAATGGTGCAAGTTTTTGTGAATAGGATTGTAGGAAAGAAGGATCCTGCGACAAGACCTGTGTAGTTTTGAGCTGCCGAAAGAGTTGCGGAGAAAAGATGAACGGGATGGATATCGAGATGGATGGCCGGGTGGGTGTCCGGAATAACAGAGCAAGAATGTTTGCGGTCGGAGGGCAAAAGTGTGGGAACTACTTAGGTGTCAAAACGAAACGAAACGCGCCGAAGGAGTTTGTTTGCCTTCGTCAAAATTGGCCTGGAATGACTAATTTGTTGGGACAAATAGACAAGTATTCAGCATAGGTATGGGAATGCGCGAACGGGCGGACGGCGTCCGGCGACCGATGAATGAGTAATCGAATCAACGAAACCAGTTAGGGAACACCGGAACGGTCAGTCCGGAAAAGGAAAAGCAACTGTGGCGGAGAGAAAGAGAGGTTTAGTATGGAAATTAGAAGGCGTTGTCGATAAGGAGGACGAGGATATAACATCAATAAAAAAGAGGTGTGGCGGCGTCGAATTTGCGAAGGACACAGTTGAAATAAAAGACACAGTCACGGGTAGGTGATGGATTGGAGACGACTGGAGACCTATTTGATATGGTCGTCAATGGACAAGCGGCTGAGCGGCGCCAGGAGGAGAAGCCGTTCGTCTCGGGTCGAGAAACCGATTGCGCAATCAGCTGGGAGGAGTGTCGCGATGTTGCAATGACGGAATAACGAGAATCTTCTGCCCCGCCACCATCATCCAAATCGCATTTTGTTTGCCAAAAATTAGATTTGAAGATAGATTTGATGGACGAAAAGGGGACGTGAAGGATATGTTCTGCTGGACGTCCAATTACCAGATGGAGCAATACGATGAAGACAGAGGGAAAAGAGTCGTCGGGGCTGAGATAAAATCAAAAAGTCGAGAAGAAGTGGAGAAGACGAAAAGGACACACCCTCGGGAATCGGGACCGAGGGCCTCTTTGGTGTTGGCGAGCATATGGTGGATGAGATATTGATGTGCAGGAATTATGAAGATTTGTGGAGCCGGACCAGTTGGAATCGCTAGTTTATAACCTGTTTATGCACTTCTTGGCAGAGTGACGCATCTGGGGCGTTGCGAGTTGTTCTCTTCCTTGCAACTAACTTTCGACTTCCTCAGCAACCTTGGGTCTCCTGCTGTGCATTTTCCGTTCGTGTTTGACAGTGGGATTACTGTAGTTTCAGATGTACAGTTTATTCAGATTTTCATGGTGAAGAACTAAGAAATGGGACAGGATAACAGAAGTTACCACCTTGTGTTTTTCTGTAGAACTTCAGAATAAATCTCTTTATGAGTTGGGAAAAACTTTCCAGAACCAAAAAGAATCTGCTACTGTATTTGCAGTATGAACACCGTTATTTGTTTTTGTAGTTGTACATATTCATTGCACTTCTTCGACCCAATTCTTTCTGCCAATACACCAGTTTTTGTGTAAATCACCGCCTCTAACCAGCAGTTGTCCTTTTGCAAACAGCGTCCTCTCGCGCAGAGACGCCCGACAATTTTGAAGTTGCCGACTCTGCAACCTCGCTCCGTCGCAACTGAATCTCGGCAGTTTTATTCTTTTTTCTTTCTTGCTTTTCAACATATTCACAAAGCTTTTCTCTGTTTTTCTCTGTTTGTTGGCAAAGTATATGTTATTCTAAACCGTTTCTCCCTTATTCATCACTGTTCAATACCACGTGTTGCTATCTTCCACATCATTCCGCTGCGTAACACAGATGACAAGAGTACGGCGTACCCTATTACCTGTTTTCACTTGATAAGAAGGCCCGCTCGTGTCCGTTGTGTGTTTTATCGATCCGAACACTATGCCTCTGTCTCTCCGTTTTCCGCTTGATTTTCTCTCTCTTGTCGTATCGTGTTTGCTCGTGTTTCTTTTGTTTTTCCTCTCTTTGAGCTAATTTTCAACCGATTTCAGGTAAAATGTCAGGCGAGAGCAGTCAGAATTCAACCGACAAGGCAGCCGATGAGCTCAGCGAACTGCTCGATCAAACTTTGGGAGAGTTCAAGACGACCGAGGCGTAAGTCGCATTTGCAATGATGCAAAATTAGAGAATTCGTTGCAGTCCGAAACCGAGAACAACAGATGACGAGCTCGATGAATTGATGGCTTCTGCTGATCAAGCCGCTGCTCAGAAAGCCGCCAAGGATTTCCAAAAAATGCTGGAGCAAATGGTGACCCTCCAAGAAGAAGCTATGCGCAAAGCGGAAAATGAGCCTCAAACGGGAGAACAAGAACAGCCGATGGACCCCAACGATCCGGAAGCTCTTGCTATGATGGATGCCCTGAAGCAGCTGATGGAATGCTCTTCGAATGTTGCCAACGCTAATTCAGCCGAGGAGTTCATGGCCGGTCTTGACATGCTCCGCTCGCCGAACTCGCCGATGGAACCCTTCATGAGCATGATCATGCAAACTTTGGCTTCGAAGGAGGTCATGTATCCACCACTCAAAGAAATCTTCGACAATTATCCGAAATACATGGAGGACCACGCCAGCGAACTCGATGCGGAGACCAAGGAAAGATATGAAAAGCAATTTGACGTGAGTTTTTTCTCTGCGCTTCACTAAAAACGTTTATCAGAATTCCAGGTTTTGGGAAGAATCTGTGCCGAGTTCGAGAAGCAACCCGATCTCCCAGAAGTTGATGTAGCCAATGCGGCGACAGAACCAGCTGCAGGACAGCCATCTGAAGAAGTCCCGGAAAACCCAGAAGCAGCCGAACATTTCGAAAAGCTCGGCAAAATGCTCGTCGAGTTGCAAAAATACGGATATCCGCCCAAAGAACTCGTCGGAGCTCTTCCGGATGGATGGCAAATCGATGAGAGCGGTCTTCCAAAGGTTGCTGACGCCGCTGCCGCTACCGAAGCTTGCTCCATCATGTGAGCTGTTCACTGATAGATTCGTTTTATAGTAGATGCCGTGTTGTTTCTAGCCCCATTCTAAGTCAGTTCATCTTTTTCTGTTATACCGAGCTTTTACCTCGTTGAAAAGGCCAAATATAATGTTTTTCAAGAACCAATCTGTATCGTGTGCTAAATTTTGTTTAATAATAAACGATTCAATGATTAATTGTATTTTCCTTATCATCTGAAGATGTAAGATTACAAAAAACTATTGATACCTCTTGAAATCTTGGGAACGTTTCCCTGAACTCTCCGATTCCAGATGTCGTTCTCGTATGCTTCGGTCGCCGATCGAATTTATTCCAGAAAGAGTTCCGAGTTGTACGACAACATCGCTTACCTGCATCATCCCAGTGGAGTCACTGTCGTCGTTCTACGCACTGTGAGATAATCAGAAGCTTATCAGAAGAATTTCAAATTTTCAGATTCCTGAAAGCGAAGTGATCGAAGTGAACTTCGGAACGACAAAGAAACACGGTGCGGACAGATCCACGAATCAAGTTTCGGGGAAGGGAAAGAAGGGAGCACTGAACCTGCAGACAGACTCGAAACTGTGCACATTCCGCTGCAAGGACGGATCAGAACACGTGGTGAGAGCAGGAGTACGTGGAGTTCTCGTGGAGGTTCGTGTATCCGGCAGAGAATGAAGGGAATCCCATTTTTCAGATGAACGATCGTTTGAAAACACACCCTGATCTCATCAGAACAGCTCCAGATAACCAAGTAGGTATTCTATCAACTCTCAACACCGCATGTGAATTGTTCATTTACTTTTAATTATTCTCTTGTTCCAGGGCTACATTGCCATTATCACTTACGGAGCCGGAGTTCGCGAAACGGAGGGAATGGGAGAGAGTTTGCCGCAGAAACGACTGGTTCTGAGGAACGAGTAAGTAACCGTTTCCGATGTTTGTTGTTTGCTTGGTTATCTGTTTCTTGTTAAGAATGAAGTACTCGATGATAGGTTGTTATTCAATTTTATGTAACGGAGTAAAGGGGCGGTGCAATAAATACCGAATGCAAATCGGGACAAGATAATAACGAATTAAACAAATTCAGGCACAATTAACGAGGTGGGGACAGAAGATTGGGGTGGG